>QAXK01008559.1:0-11257 GCA_004335735.1 Chlorella sp. KRBP | reverse complement strand
CTGCTGACAGGTCTGGTGCGGACAAGGTGTCCATCGGCTCAGATGCAGTAGAGGCGGCGGAGCAGTACTACGCAGCAGGCTGCGAGCTCAGCGGCAGTACAGCCATCGAGGAGATCAGCCGGGTGTATGGCAAGCAGGCGGTGGTGGTCAGTATAGACCCGCGCAGGGTGTACGTTTCTGACCCCGACGACACGCCCCACACATGTGTCAAGGCCAGCACGCCGGGGCCCAAGGGGGAGCGCTGGTGCTGGTGGCAGTGCACCGTCAAGGGGGGCAGGGAGGGCAGGGACATTGACGCTGTGCAGGTGAGGTGTGAGGTTTTGAAGTGTTTGAAGTGTTTGAAGTGTTTGAAACCTTGTGGTGATGCTGACAGCTGGCTGAGGAGGGGTGGTGTACCCGAGCAGCCTGCAGGGCTCCTGACAACATGTGGGATAAATGGCAGCTGGGTCCTGTGGTCCTTGCTGCAGTGGTTTGCTATGCTAAGGAGCAGCAGCAGGGCTCTGACAGGCTCTGACACGCTCCTGTGGCACCTGGACGGTTGCAGCAGGAGCGTGCACCATGGTGCCACTGTCGCAACCATGTTCTGCAGGTCTCGTCACTTACAGCTGTTCGCTGTTGCTGTTTGCTGCCTCTGCCGCCACTGCTGTGTTGCTGTCTCCACACTACCAACCGACGGACCACCCAAATGCACGTCCACCCGCGTCCGCACACACACTCCCCCCCCCCTTGTCCTCACAGCTGGCCAAGGCTGTCGAGGCGATGGGTGCTGGTGAGATCCTGCTGAATGCGATTGACAATGACGGCAAGGGCCAGGGCTTTGACCTGGCACTGGTGCAGTCGGTGTCCAGTGCGGTCACCATCCCCGTCATTGCCAGCAGTGGAGCGGGCTCGCCGGAGCACTTTACAGAGGTGCGTGTGTGTGGGTGTGGGTGAGTGAGAGAGAGTGAGATAGAGTGAGGGAGAGTGAGGGAGCGTGAGAGAGGGATGGCGCTGCTACGGGCGTAAATGCCAGCAGTGTATTGTAGGATCTGGGGTGGGGAGTGGGGGTGATGTACCCAGTGCAAGCTTAGGGGAGTGCTGCAGGAAAGCAGGCGGTATGCTTGCTGTGCTGAGCAGGAGAGTGCTGCAGGACAGCAGGCAGTATGCTTGCTGTGCTGAGATGACTTGCAGCACCAGCTTTGTCAGGTTTGCCCCCATGCAGGTGGTTTAGGGTTGTTGTAGCAGGGTTTGCGACATGCGAGAGCTGCTGCCCGCACCTCATGTGCCTGTGTCGCTGCCTGTCTGTTGCCGCCGTCCTGCATGCACGCAGGTGTTCAAGGCCACTGGTGCTGCTGCTGCACTTGCCGCGGGCATTTTCCACCGGAAGGAGGTGGGCATAAATGAGGTGAAGCTGCACATGGCCAACAACGAGGTGCCCACGCGCATCGTGGTCTAGGCCCGACAGCACCAGCGCATGAGGTCATCTTTGACGCCTGGGCAGCAGTCCTGCCGTGTCCCTTGGCATCGTGGTCTACGCTCGTCAGCAACCAGCGCGTGGCATCTTGACGTCTGGGCAGCAGTCCTGCTGGCTCAGAGGTGTGATTCGGAATCAGCAGCAGCAGTACCACTTCATGTTGATGGCACTGCCTGGGCACCAGTCCTGCTGGCTTGGGGGTTGAGGTTTTAGGGTCGAAGCAGCTGCATGTACTGTGGGTGGGTGGTGGCTGTCAGGGGCATGCTGCGCGTGAGCAGCCTGTGTGCAGCTGCAATGGTGCGATGTCGTCACTGTGCAAGTGATGGTACAGCAGACCTGGTGTCGGGCTCATGCCTGCTGTGTTCCCGGAGGGTCAGTGTTGAAGTTTCAACCTCTGCACAGACAATGTGTGCTGGATGATTATCGACCTTGTGTCTGTCAAAACAAGTAACAGTGTGCAGCTGTCTGCTGCAGCTTACTGGCCCAGGTTGCGGTGTTGTCTTTGCAAAGCTGTGGCATGGCTCGAGTGCGTGTGTAACAATCCATTTGTGTGAAGCACTTACAAGCCTGGGGAAGCACACTAGGCAATTTGATTGGCAGCTCAGTCACGTACCATAGTACCTTGGTGCTGCAGTACATCATGCCAGGCTTCTGGCAGGTATACCGCAACGCTCAGTCGAGAGAAGTGTAGGTATATACTGGCAGTTGCGATGGACAAGGCACAGATCAGGCTGTTGTATTGGAACGGTGCACCAATTGCTACAGAACAATGGAGGGCTGACAAGTGCTGCTCATACGATGATGGTGACAGGCACAAACAAAGACGCTGATGCCCACGCCGAAAAGCAATGCAGTGCATCAGACGCCAACCACAGACAAAGCTACTTTTTAGCGTGCCGGCCTTTGGCTTGCAGCACGGCTAGCAGCATGCGACACGGCAACACTTTGTCTCTGATGTGTGAAACGTCCAAGTAGGGTACCACAACAATACAACCCTGCCTTCTGCTGAAGACACGAGTGTGTCCAAGGAGAACGCGCATGCAACCTTTATATACGCCTGACCCCAGAACTCGAAACTTTCCTATATATGCGAGCAACAAGCTCTGGTCATTCAGTGGCAAACCAAAAGGGACCACACAGCTGGATCACACATTTTCCTGAGGCTAGTTCCAAGCCATAACAAACGCTGTGGATAAATTAGCGAGAACTCGGGGGCCCGGCCTTCTCGCCCCCTTTTAGGTCATGCAATACTACAGCACGGTGCTGTCTGCTGCTGTGACCCTCAATAATCAGCATGACATCCTGAACACACTATCACAACAGAACATGTGCCTGCACAGTGTGGGCAGCACCACCACGAAGCCAGTGGCTCCAAGCTTGAGGCCAATAGCCCTTCTAGCATGTGCAGCGGGTGGACACCATGCCAGCAGTCTCGATCACAACAGGTCCTGTGCTGACCACACGGCGGATGCCGCCAAAGCCGCAGGCGCTTCCAGCATCCAGGGAGGCATCAGTGCAGCAGTCGCTAACAAAGGCAGTGATGCAGGTTGGCAGGGCAGAGGAAGCGGCGGCGCCAGGCTTCAGGCACTGCAGGCATAGAGAGAGCAAGGTGATACTCGGTGAGTGACGTGTCAGGTTGTCTGCATGCCATGGATGCCATGGATGCATGCCATTCAAGTTGGTGAATACAGCTCCGGTGCTGACTAGACGTTGACCTTGCATTGCTGTCGCATCAGCCATGCAGCCGCTGCTGATTGTTGATTCCAGGCCTGCTGCCCAACGCCTTATTGACATGATGAGCGACCGTTGAACAATGCAGACTCAAGCCTAAAAGCTTGACAGCACTCACCTGTTGTGCGTTGAATGCACCAGCTTGGGCCAGAGCATGGGACACAGCTGTGCCCTTGCCAGCAGCAATGGCCGAGGCATACGCCTCTGCAGTCAGACCAGAAAGGACGTTGGGGCCCAGTTTATCCTAAACCACATGTCACGGAGCATTATTTGTTTTGTGCTGCGATGCAAGAGCTAATCAAAACGCAGATGCTGATGTGACAAGTACAAGACACTGTCACACTTGAAGCGACATGGCATACTACAGAGGGATCTGATGCATTGCACCTAGCAGGCCACTCAGCAGAGCACACTTACGGGCGAGTGCCTGGCCAGAGTTGCTGCCACAGGAGTTGCCAGCCTGTGCCAGGGCGGCAGCGACGGCCTTTGCAGCAGTCACAGCACGGGGGCAGTTGCAGGTCAGGTCCTTGTGCAGCTGCTCAGGGTTCTCCTCGACGCCTGTGGTGGTGCCTGTGGGCTCCTGGGTGGGATGGGGTGTGGTTGTCCTGGGCTGCTGGGGCTTGGCTCCGGAGCGCTTGGGCAGGCACTGCAAGGGGACGCAACACGCGCACACCATCAGGTCAACTTGACTTGCGTCAAGCAAGGAAGCTTACTACGTGCCAGAAGAAGTTGGAATAGCCAGGTAATAATTTTTTTGCCGCAGCACTGCTTGCCAAGCACAGCAAACTGCAGCATAGGCTTGGCACATTGGATACAAGCTGATGCAGCTGACCTCTGTTCCGGACAAGAAGCATCGTGTTTCAGCCAAGGTGAGGCTCACCTTGCGGGCGGGAGTTGCGCTTGCAGAGGCCAGGCTCTGTGCAAAGGCTTGGCCCTGACCAGATGCAACAGCCTGTGCGAAGGCCTGGGCAAGGGCCTGGCCAGCGGGGCTGTCACAGCTGCCGCCGCCTGCCACGATGGCTTGGCTGACAGCAACGGCGGTGGACTTGGCACGGTCGCCTCCTGCACACAGGTCATTCTTCAGCTGGGTGGGGTTGGGCTTGGGGGTGTCCTTGGGGGTCGGGGTGTTATCGGGTGTGTTGACGGGTGTGTTGACGGGGGTGTTGACGGGGGTGTTGACAGGGGTGTTCTCTGCTGGAGGAGGGACCTCATTGGCACCTGTCACGTCACCGGTGTCATCCTGTGGCTGCTCAGGCTGCTCCTGTGGGACATCCTCCGTTGCTGGTGATTGGGCTGGTGCTGGGGAGGCCTTGGCGACAGCGGGCTTTGGCAGACACTGCAGGATTGCAACAGCAGACACGCATGTACATGTAGAACTACTTAGTATGCAACTCGGTTGCCAAGCTCTCAGATCCTCGTGAGGAGTCTTCAGGTTTGCGGTGCGCATGCTGCGCTACAGACAGCAACATCATGCCTGGCATCATGCATGATGACTCACATGCGGTTTTGCTGATTCTGCTGGTTTGCTGATACTACTAGAAGTTAGCATCAGCTTACCAGCGCTGCATGTCTAGCACCCACCTTCTGTGCAGCAGTGGCCTCAGCAGCTGCCAGGACCTCTGCCACCGCCTGTCCGTTGCCAGCTGCAGACGCCTCTGCATAAGCCTGGGCAAGGGCCTGTCCCGCAGGGCTGCCACAGTCACCACCGGCAGTTGCGATGGCCTGGGCCACTGCTTGGGCGGTCAGGATGGCCTTGTCGCAACTGCAGGTGAGGTCTTCCTTGAGCTTGGCAGGGGTGGGGCTTGGGCTGGGGACTGGTGCCTGAGGAGAGGGCTTGGGCTGCTCGTTGTTGGAGCCAGTTGTGGTAGCCTTGTTGTCAGGAGTGGCGGGAGTTGGCAAGCACTGCAGAGGAAAGGACATCAAGAACATTATAGTTTGGCGACAACCGGATTGTACGCAGGGTTCTTGCAGCCTAACGGCTCTTGTGGCTCCCAAGATGAGATTGGCACTGTGCACCTGTAGCACAGCTTCAGAGAGCAGCAGATGCAGTCACATGACGACACTGTCCAGGCTCAGATTGTTCAGCAGGCAGACATCAGTGCTGGCTTCTTCAAGAGCTGACAGCCTACCTCCTGAGCAGCAACAGCATTAGCCTGAGCCAGAGCTTGGAAGAATGCGACACCGTTTCCAGACGCAGAAGCTTGGGCAAAGGCCGATGCAAGGGCCTGGCCAGCAGGACCATTGCAGCCACCTGTACACATGAACAGCAAACATCGACTGCTTGGCAAGCATCACTCGGTGGGCCTCAGTTGCAAACTGGCGGTACACCTAGTCTGATTCAGTTCACTGCAAACTGTGCGCCACAGCTCACATGTCATTCAGGAAACAACATCATGTGGCAGGCTGACACATGAGCACGACACATGCTACACGGTGAGCCTCCAAGGAAGTTCCTCGTAGCACATGCTGTTGAGTGTTCAGGTTCAGACCACTAAGACTCAATATGGTACTGACCTGTGCTGGCAACAGCTTGAGAGATGGCGACTGCAGCTGGTGCAGCACGGCTGCAGCCACAGGTGAGGTCGTCGTGCAGCTTGGTGGGTGTGGGAGATGGGCTGGCGGCCACAACATCGTCTCCGGTGATCTTGCCAGCGTCAGGTGCGGGAGAGGGACTGGGCACCAGCTTTGGGCTGGGAGATGGGCTGGCCACCACAACGTCAGAGCTGGTGATGTCGCCGTTGCCGCTGGGTGAAGGAGAGGGACTGGACACCAGCTTTGGGCTTGGGCTGGGGACAGGCACGGGGCTGGGGGATGGGGATGGGGAGGGAGAAGGGCTTGGGGAAGGAGGCGGGCTTGGGGAAGGAGATGGACTGGGCACTGGCACAGGGCTGGGGCTGGCAACAACAACCTTGGGGCTGGTGACCACTGGGGTGGGCACCGGGGAAGGCTGCTGAGGAGGGGCAGGGCTTGTGGTCTTGGCTGGAGCAGCGCATGCAGAGCAGCACTTCTGCAGACCAGCATCAGCCACAGCCTGTGAGAAGGCGGCAGCTTTGGCGGTTCCCTTGCCTGCAGCAATAGCCTGTGCAGCTGCAGACAACAAGTGGCCAACAAACAGACAGACGGGTGAGTGCTGCAGGAGCCCCTGATGGAAGCTACTGCACTCTGCCAACTTGATTGGACCATAATCGTCAGTGGCAAAACCCATCAAAGGCACAAGTGAGACATGTGGGGCTCTTCTGCTGCAAAGGTGGCCAGCACAGCCAGGAACACCCCTTGAACTTGCAGCATCACACAAGAACCTACCTGACAGTGCAGTGGCCACACCACCACAGTCTCCATTGGCCTTGGCAGCTGCCTGAGCCAGGGCTGTTGCAGTGGGTTGTTCACATGCGCAGTTGCAGGTCAACGCCTCGTAGACAGCTTCTGCCACAGCTGTAGCGCTGGCCTGAGCATTGCCTGCGAATGGCAAAGGCACATCAAGGGTGAATATTGCACACCATATACATCGATTGCCTGGCAAATGGCGTTCCCTGCACTTGGTACTCAATCCAGCGCCCTGGCACACTCTTGGCATGTCTGCTGCTGTTGCTGACCTTTGCAACAATTCTGCTGAATATACTTCTCAGCACAGAACGCACCTCCTGACACGGCCTCAGCGATAGCCTGAGCTGCTGTTTGGGCGTTGCCAGAGGATGCAGCGGTGGCAACGGCATCTGCAACACCAGCTCCAGTCTTCAAGCAGTCGCAGACGGACTTCGCCACGGCCTGGGCTTGGGAGACAGCCGTGCCTCCTGTGGAGGTGGCCACGGCCGTAGCGCTGGCAATGGCACCGCAAAAACCTTCCTGGTTGGCTTGACGAAGCTGGCGAGCTGCAAGACGGGCAGCGCAAGGACAGCAGGTTGAGTTGGGACTTGATCAGGTCGTCAAGGCTGATTGACGTACGCTTGTCAGCAGCAGCTGGGCAAAACAGATTCTCACCTTCAATCAAACCCAAGCACAACACAATCAGAACAAACTTTGTAGCCTTTGCGTGCACCATGTTGCCGAGCTGCAGCAATCGCTGCTGGTGTTGCTCGGGGCCAGCCTTTGCACTGCTATTGGTTGTTGCACACGGGCTGATATGTACCAGTCTCAAATTTGATACATCTTGCAGCTGGGAGGTGGCCTTAAGTAGGTACTGGCCTAGGCATTCAAACTGGTCAGTTCACAACCGGTCGGAAGCTTCTGTCAGACCCCCAGTCTGACTGACATTTGTCACGGCCTGCATGCGCATGCACACGAGACAAAACAGTGAAGTGTTGTTTATGATAGAATCTGTTTAGTAAACAAATGTGGAAATGTGGCGCAAACAACGGGTTGTCATGGACAGCGCTACTGTCGCGAGCGTTTTGGCGCCAACTGGGCTTGATCGACGCAACAGCCGACCCCTGGATGGTACGGGCTTAAGTGGTAGAAAAATAACAACAACTAGTCTTGAGTGCAACGGGTCGACGTCAACGATCTCTGATCTGATATGACTAAAGCGCTGTGCTCCATGATGGCATGTGGCTTTCAGTTGTCAGGCTGTATATGTCACCGTCAACCTGCCCTGACAATCACCTGCTTTCATCCAGAAGCCAAACCATATAGCTGAAAGTGTTGAAGATTGTTGAAATTGTTGATCGCCCTCTCTACACTGTGGCACACGGGCCAAGTGCTGATGTCAGATTACAGTCAGCACACTCCTGCACCCCTGAGGTGACTCCATTGCATGCCGCTTGTGGATGATCAGCTTTTAACAACACTTAATGCATTCTTCCAGCTGGGGCGTGTGATGATACAACCCCGTCACCATCTCCACCAGCAACTTCTGGGGGTGCGGTCTGGGCAAGCCTCAGGCACTGCATGCAGTATTGCAGGGGCTTCCGGCACTGCCCAACAGGCTGCTGCTTCATCATGCAGTTGGATGAAGAGGTTCAATTAGTGGGCGCAACATGCTGTCATGCATGTTTCGGTGCTGCAATGCAGGACAGCCAACCTTGCTGGGGGCACCACAAAGCACAGCCACAACAGCTTGCTGCCAGCATGACGGTCATGCCATGCTGCATCTGTGATGATACCTGCCAGGGCTCAGCTACGACCCAACAACATACAGCGACTGTCCATGGATACCACACAGCAATCACGCCATGGCTATGCCTGTGTCTTGTGGGCCGCACCCTCACCCACTATTCACACTGCAGGAAACTACTAGCTTTTGCTGTGACAGCGGCACCTGTCTGCTTCCTGTCTGCTTGTTCGTACGCAAATGGCTGGAAGTGCAGGGAAACACCTGTGCACTGCTGAAAGAACAAGACCCGGTCTTGTACAGGCTGTTGAACAGCCTGTAAGACTCTCAAGACATGTGCTTCCAACAGCAGCTTGGTGCCGCAACCTGGTGGACACCATGCATTGGGCAGTTGCCAGCGCAGCGACGCCATGGCATGTCACACAGGTGTTGTCACAAACCAAGGGAAAGCTCAGTCACACCAGTGCATCCAACTTATCAGAACTCCTCCATGCACTTGCACAGGGACGGTTATTGCTAAACAGCCAACTACACTGGGTGGAATGTCCTGCACAGGGCCCCACTTGACACCAAACGCCAGCACTGCAACACAACCCTGCCACTGCACGTCCCTGCCATATCTGTCAATTCAAAGCAGCAGATAAGACTCATCGGCAGGATGAAATACTTGCACGGAGCAGTGTGTGATCGCGACCTTTGCTGCCCAGCACATCCTCTCAGAGTGCGGCACATCGTACACCCTCTGCTTGCCCTGCACTCAGTGCTCAGTGCGGCGGTCAGCGTGCCAAGCAGCGAGCTCCTTTTTGCAGAGAAACTTCAATCCAGTTGATCAGTAGCTTCACAGGTTGCAGATCCTCCTGGCTGTGCCCTTGTAGACCACCATACCCCTCACCCTGTCCCCGCCATCCTTACGCCTGCCTGCCCCTGCAGCAGCTGCTGCTACCCATTCCGGGACAGGCTCCTGACCGGCAGCAGAGGCGGCCATCTGCACCTGGTGCTGCCTCCGCAGGCGCCGTGCCTGGGCCAGGCTGCAGCCTCCTGCGATGGCTAGCACTGCTCCTGCTGTGGCTGGCAGCACGGATGCCAGCAGTACACTGCGGTTTGCTTGCAGCATCCCCTTGAAGCCTTGTACCTTGACTTGGAGGCCCTCGTAGCTGCAGTCACTGGCAGGCAAGCTGTCCAGAGCTGCTGTCACTGCTGAAGATAATGCCAGGGGTGTCTCTGGTACAGGTGAGCAGCGCCTGCTGCTGGCACGAGAGCAGCGCCTGCTCACCAGCCCTGCTGCTGCCAGTGTGGCGATCTCTGCTGCCAGGTCACTCACACCCAGCAGCACCTCTGTCGCATCCTCATCTGCCTCCTGCTGCTGCTGCCAGTCTGTCAGCTGCTGCTCCGGCTGCAAGCATACCGACTCCCCCAGCTGCTCAGAGTCATCAGGCATGTGTTCATGTGTGAACGAGGCACTGCTGCTGGCTGATGCTGCAGCGTTGCTGTCTGCTGTTTGTGCTGATGATGCAGAGACCTCCTGCTGGTGCTCCTGCACCTGCTCATCTTCCTCGCAGGGGCAGATCTCCGAGGTGCAAACTCCCTGAAGTATCACACCTCCTAATGCCGTTGCTGCTGGCTGTGCTGGGGCATCAGCCATGGTTGCGCTGTTGCACTCTGGTTTCTCACACTCTGCATCACTCTCAGGGGAGGAGTCCACGCCTGAAGTCAGGCTGGGGACCTCTGCAGCTGGCTGGTCCTCTGCTGGCTCCTGGGAGGCGACCACTGTGGCATCAGGCACAACAGCAGCCTCCGTACCAGCTGCATCATCACAGCTGATGACTGCTGCAGGGCTGTCGCTGCTGCTGCTATTGCTGTGTTCTGCACTGACTGTGGTCACTGTGTGACCACCCGCAGCCTCTGTTGCCTCCAAGGTATCCTCTGCAGCAGATGCACAGTCGCCGTGAGGGTCCAGTGCTGCCGTCACTGCGGCAGCAGCAGCCGCGGCGGCTGCCGTGGCTGCTGCTGCTGCCGCCGCTGCCACAGGAGAGCCACCGCGGTCTGTCTGAGGCCTGCGTGTGAGCTCTGCTGCTGTTGCGGCGGCTGCCACTGCTGCATTGATGGCTGTGGTCTCAGTCACAGACGCACAGGATGCATGGGAGGTGTGACTGGCATCTGTTGCAGCAGATAGCTGCCTGCTGAGCTGCGTGACTGGTGGGGTCACACCCTCTGCCTGGCCTGCCTCTGCTGCCAGGTCTGCAGTGTCTCCCACAGACGCTTGTCGTGCCTTCACTTCAGTGGCAGTTGATGAGTCATTAAGTCCGGCCGACAGCTGTCTAGATGCTGCTGCTGAGCCCCACTGAGAGATGTCATCAGCCGCTGCAGGCTTGTTGGTGTCCTCATCAACAGGTGCTGCCCCTCCCTCACTCCTGAAAGCCCTCACATGGCCTCCCTCACCTGCTGCTGTGGCTGCTGTGCTGGCTGGTGGGGCTGCGTGCTGCTGTGGATGTCTTTGGAACCAAGCAGCCTCAATGGAAGTGACCAAAGCACGAAACCGATCCGGCTTCTGCACTGCAGCACTGCCACCACCACTGCTGCTGCTGGCTCCACCGGCACTGCTGTAGCGACCACCCCCGCTGCCCCATGTACCGCTGCTGTACCGCCTTGTGCTGAGGGGTGGGCGTGGGATGACTACACCTGACTCACCCTTGACTGTTGAGCCGACACCTGCCCCTCCCTCTGCTGCACGTGGCACGGGGCTGGAGTGGGGGTGGGGCAGCAGCCCAGGGATCTTGCTGGGCACCAGGAACCTTGGACTCAACAGGCCCCTGCCTATCTGGCTGACTCCCGCCGCTACACCACCACCACTGCTGCTGCTCTTGCGTGCTGCAGGTGCTGTGCGCTGCTTTTTGAAGATGGGAGATGTCCAGTCGGATGTGTTGCTGCTTGCTGCGGACGCAACCGCGCCATTGGGGGTGGTTGTGGCAGCAGCAGCAGTGGCAGCGGCGGCGGAGTCGTCTGTGCTGCTGCTGCGGCGGCGCAGG
>QAXK01008557.1:0-11509 GCA_004335735.1 Chlorella sp. KRBP | reverse complement strand
CCAGGCACGTGCAGCTTGCTCCTGCATGCCAGCACGGCAGGCACCAGAGTGAATGGACAGCGCAGAAGTAGGCTTGTGTACTACGTAGTGCTGTGGATGCACACAGCAGCTGTTGTCGGGCACTGAAGACTACATGGTATCTGCTATACTGGCAAGCACCAGCGTAGCAACAGAGGCCTACAGCTCACAATTGAAAGCTGGATAGACGCTGTCCAGCCCCTGGGGTTTTTTGGATGAAGCTTGCCAGGTGCCAGCCATGATTTGCTGCAGGATGCCCTGGATGGGGGCCTGAGGTTGCAGTTGCTCTGGTGCAGCCGCTTGGCTGAGCAGGAGTGTGCTCAGAGAAGTCTGCCAGGCTGTGCTGTGCTATGGTGGGCTGGGGCTTTCACTGCGGCTGTCATGGCTGTGCTGCTCAATGACTGAGTGTTGCTTTCAAAGCATGATGCCAGCTACGCTATGCTGTGCTGGACTGTGCTGGTGCTGCGAAGGTGATAAGGAGTGTTGATGCTGTTGATGTGCCCCTCGTGTCTCAAACAGCCACTCACCACCTCGCATCGTGCTGCAGCATCCTCGCCACTGACATCAACAGAGAAGTCAGGTGCCATGACAGGCCTCTTTGGTGGAGCGATGACATGCAGGATGTGCAGGACATCACCAGGCTGCATACATGACATATGAACAACAGGCAAACAGCAGTGAAGTTCAGCCTTATGGCTGTTACTGCCGTGCATTGCCAATGCAGTGCATGCGTGACAGGCCCTGGATGCTTCAGTCATTGCTGCATGCCATGATGAAATTTCTTGCAAGCAGCCTGCTGGGCGGACCAGCCTGGCAATCAGCTTGTCCTGGTCTGGTCAGCTGAGTGCAGCAGGATTGAGCGGACAAAATGCCTAACAAATCAGGATGATAAAAATGCTCGCTCCTCGCTTTAGGTTCAGCCAACATCTACATGGCACTGCACTAGTCTCACAGGTCCTGTCTGAAGTACTGCTGTGGCTCGAAGAGCTGCTGTGTGACCAACTGCTGCAGCTGCAGCAGAAGCCAAGCAGCTGCTCGAGACAGCTTCCTCACCCTGTACATGTTGTTGATGGCCCAATCCAGAACCTTGTCGGATGTGGGACGCTCATCTACGGTGAGCAAAATCACACGACGTCGCTCTCCCACCATGGTGTCGGAACTGAAGGTTTATGTGAACAATTGAAGGCGTCTAAAGACAAATGAGTGTATTTATTGCTTGTTTACAGTCGGTTTTGGTTTTTTCCCTGTGCGCTCTCGCTTGATTTCGGCACCAAAGAGACGTTCGCGCTCTTATGTTTGGTGCCAGCCGAGGACGTGACAGCTACGTGACCTGACGAATCTGATTTGGTACTTTGTACACACAGCTCAAGTTAGGTGACGACTATCTCCTTACCCAATGTCTTGCGTCCCCTGGCCTGGATGTGTCCGTGTGCAGGCCTATAGGTTTGACTACCTGATTGGCGTCACTGCATTGCAGCTGCATCCAGGACAGGCACATCCTGACGAACAAGACCAATGCCATACAGAACGAACTGGTGACTTGAGATAGAATATATCGCTTCCCAGTTTGGTGGGGCAGTAGAGGGAACCTGCTGCAAGCATTCAGCTGGGCTGCCAAATGGTTGTAGTAGCTGGGTGGTCTGCATGCGAAACCATGTTAAACGACGCTACACGCGCTTCATTACTGTTTGGCAGCATATCCTGCACACAGGCATCAACACACAGGCGGTAACTGTAGAACCACGTTTGGACATGCACGCCCTGCCACGAGTGATCAAAGTGCAAGCCACACACTTCCCGTGTCAACACACTGCTGTACTTCCCATGTCAACACACAAGCTGGAAGCCGCAGCTGGCATTGGAACACCTGCTCAGCCAAGAACAGTTCGTCCCACTCTGTTGCCAAAACGTCAGGATGGAAGCATGCCTGTGCCCACCCTGAGCGTACAATTTGTACAGCACAAGGCCCTGCAGTACAGGCATGCATGAGATGCCATGCCTGCCGTATATAGAGTGCACCCAGCGCATGCATACCATACCTACGCCACACAGCACAACAGCCGCAGCAAGAATGATGGAGCACATGAGGATGCCTTGAGCAAGGCATCCCCTGCAACATAACTGAGTCACATCGTCCCAGGCTGCGTGTGCAATGTGTTCTATTTCACACATGGACTGCCCCTGGGTACAAGTGATGTGCGACTGCTTGTGCCCTGGTGGAACACTGGAAACTGCTGAACGGTCAGGTACCAACTGAAACCAACTAGGTTCAACTAAGCGTCATGCATCACAGACCCCACACCAACGCTCGTTTGCGACACAATTCAGCCTGGCGCTCCCTTCACACCATGTCCCCTAAGCATGGCCTCCCCGGGCCCTGCTGGCCCTTTGCCCTGCAACTCAACTCCGTGCTGGCAGCAGAGCAGGGGGTGCGCCCAGCCCTCAAGGTCTGTCAGACTCCCAAGTCACAGGCATGCAGTGCTGGCCAACAACCCATGGGGGCTGACCCCTGCCCTGTTGTTATTAGTCGCAGTGCAGCACCAGCACAGGCTGCTTGCAATGGTGCAGGGCATAGTTGCTCACGCTGAAGCACAGGCAGCAGCAGCAGCAGCAGCAGCAGCAGCGGCGGCGGCGGCAGGCAATGGCAAGGAGACGTGAAGGCAGCAGCAACAACTACAGCAGCTGAGGAAGAACCAAATTGGCTGGAGGCTGGATGGGGTGCAGTACTGCTGGGAGCACCCAGTTTGGCTGGATGGGGTGCCTTCATCAGAAATGCGAATAACAAACAAACCACAACACAGTGCACATGTATTGGATACCGCGCTGGTCCAACAGCATCAGGATGCAGCAGTGCAGACAGCCGTCAGGCAGTCAGGCCACCGCGCCCCACCTGCCAATGAAGAACTCCTTGATTGCTCCCCGGTTGTGCTTGGCCATCAGCAGCACTGCGGCATCCAGCTGCTCAGCGCGGCGGCACAGGAGGGCCCCTATGGAGTCATTGTCCACACAGCCCCTGACCACCTCCACCTGGTAGGGTACCTGCAGTGGCAGCAATGGAGTAAGTGAGTCCAAAAGATCAAGTGCGATGACAATTGCTTCTGATGCCCTGTAGGGGTCTGCATCCAACACAAGTGACTTGCCAAAGGCGTCTGCAGCTGCAAGGGTGCTAGGACCTCGAGATCCTGCGCTGCTTTCCACCCTCTTTTGCGATGCTCACTGCCATCACTGCGATCACTGCTGTGCTGCTCTGTCCTATCCTTTCCTATCTTAGTCTGTCCTTGTGCTGTGCTGTGCTGTGTTGTGTCTGAGCGCACCTTGAGTTCCAGCAGCTTGGTCTCAAAGCGCTCCTTGATGAACGCCTTGGCATGCTCCTCCTGTGACAGCAGCAGCAGCAGCAGCAGGGGAGGCAGCAGGAGCAGAAGGGGCATATGTAGGACATCAGACACCAACTCACACGCACAGGCCCACAGCAACATAGATCTACCACACCGTGCTGCGTTCACATGTGCGAGTGGTTGCCATGCATGTGACAATTGAGTCCAACACTGGTGTGCACCGACACAAGAAGCCACTGTCTCTGCAGGCAAGCCCACCCAGCTGCTGCTGCCGCACATTGGCACGCCACTGACTGCTGCTGGATTGGCTGGAGCCCTGCTGCTGATGCTGCCTCACCACTTTGCGCCGCGTCTCCTCGTCATCCTCAATGACTCCCTCCAGCCCCATGTCGGGGGTCACTACCAGGCGGCGTGCTGGGGCAATGACATGCAGGATGTGCACTGTGTCACCAGGCTGCAAGGGCAAGGCAAGCAGGCAAGCACGGCTGCGTGGGCTTGCTCATAGTATGTTCACAAGATGACAGAGCGACTGAGGACTGCCCATACACTTGGGAGCGAACAAAACACAGGTTTGTATGGCGGACTGGCACGGCTGCCACACAAAGGGGGTCATGAAAGGACCAACAAAAGGGCACCAGCAGGCAAGAGCAGGCCTGGGAGTCGCCCAGCCAGCTCCTGCTGTGTTTAGGGCTTGCATCAGTTGCATTCAGACGTAGTGTCATTCAAAAACACCCAAGGTCTGTGTATGGCGCCCTGAATCTATGCTGAGCATTGAAGTCAGGATGAGCCACTTCTAGTCCCCCACGAGTGATCAAGGAAATGTGCCTGCCTCACCCTGTAGAAGTTCTTAAGGGCCCATGCAAACACCTGATCAGACGCAGCGCTCTCATCAACTGTCAACATAATGTTCCTGGTCTCGCCGTTCATCCTTGCCGATATACTCAGTGTCGGAGTGATGTGCAAGTACTGTTTCGGAAATGTCGCGTGTGTACTCAATCACGGCTGAAAGCGTACCGTTGCGTAATTGCGTAGATATGTTTTTCAATTGTGATGTGACATGGTCACGTAGCACTTCCAGCCACGGGCTGAGCCACAAACAAACTACCTGTCACTTCTGCCACCCTTGACAGTGAGTCAGCACTTGCAACAGCTGCTTCGCAGGGTGAGTGGATTGTTGCTGGGAGTAACCCTATAAAATTGCAGCCGTAGCACATAAGCTGGTCATGAAAGTTGCCCCTCCAGCCGGGAGCTGCACCTGTAGGAACATGACACTAGTACTGGGCAAGTGGCAAGCTGTCTCGGCCTATATTTCAAGTAAACAAGACACGTTACACGCATTACGAGATTATTCAGTCTTGCTATCCCAATCAGCCTTTGGCTAGGGCTTGCATACGTATGCCAGACAGGGGTGGGTCCTGCTCGCATTGGAGGGGCACCCAACTCTCCTGATCGTACTGCTCAAGGGAAACAGCCGACCCAAACCCACACGCCACACACAACTCATCAAGGTTGAGGCTACCACAACTTGGGGCTGCACCTGGACCAGCCCGAAACACACATGGACTCTTTAGCATGTAGCACAGGGCCAACCACCACCTGTGACAGGCGGCCATGCTACTGCACTGCACAAGGGTTCTTGTCGCCCCGGCAGGCAGCCAACAGCCTGTGTGACTACGGCAAACAATCATGCACATCAGACCAGGAGGCAATGGGAGAGGGCACAGTCGCATGCAAGCAACATGCACAGCATGGGCAACTCCCTGCTACGCATGGGGTCACCCATGCTTGGCTGGCTGCCTGGCAAATAATCGAGGCGGGTGCGGCATGCATACTGCTAGTGGCCTGAAGACCTCCGCTACTAACAACAGTGCATCCAGAGATATGTGTTTCAAGCCGTGTGGTTCTCCAACCTGAACTCTACTCGTACGCCAGCCCCAACTCAAACATGGCGCACCAACTTGTAAGGTGTGGCCGCAGACGTCCTGAGCTGAGGCGAGACCCCTTCAAGTGAACAAAAAGCTGACAACACCACAACTGTCCTGCCCGCAAGAAAACGCAGGGTGATGGGCGCAAAGCCCTGTGAAGGGCATCAGGGTGTGGTATCAAACAAACAGGGCCCAACAGTGTGCCAAGAGGCACTCGCCCAGCCACAGACACACATCACAAGAACTGTAGCGTGCAGCAGCACTGCAAGCCGGTCAGTCCTACAGGCATTCCTCAGGCTCGACTCTACTCCACTGACAGTTGCGGGGCATACACTCCTGTACTGCAGTGCACACACAGGAAACCTCTCCACACACGAACACACGCCCGCTGTGCTGCTGTCATGCAGCGCACTCCTGCCGCACACACCCTCCCGCCTTACTGTGAACCGGCAGCACTTCACTTCCCGTTACTCACCCACATTCTGCACTGTGGTACCACGCACAACTCTCCCTCGACTGAACTGACAAGCTTGCTGTACAGTGTGCAAGCGCTGTGCACCCCTCATCTTGTGTCAGCTCACTGTATACTCGCCAGGCAAAGTGACACAGGCATGCACAAGATGGAAAACAGTCGACCCTTTTCATGACGGACATCTCTGACAGGCACACACACACACACAGACCCTTCACTCAAGCAGGTGCACTGAAGCCTTGGTTGACTCGTGCCAGGCACTGTGGCAGTGCCCCGAAAAGGGATGCGCCAACCAACTGACAGAGCAATGCTCACACAATCCTCGACAGTGTCTCGGCCGCACAGTTGCTGGACAAGGCGGGAAAAGAACGCAGGCATGGAGCCAAAAAACTCCGGCAGATATGCGAGTGCAGTCAACAGCAGGCCGTATCTGAAAAGAACCTGGTTGAACCAGCATGTTGCTCAGGCATCACCCCAGCGCTTTGCATTACCAGACCTGACTTGATGCATCGATGATGTGGCAAGACCCCAAACAACACATACCATCGACCAGCTGTGCTTGACAGGTGCTGTGAACACGCCGCACAGCACCGGTCCTGCTCAGACAGCTGGGCTGTCAGGCTTGAAACACACGGAGTCTTGATTTGAGGGAACATAGCCCTAGAAATTCCAGCCTGCCAGCGCCACGCTGGCATGGCCACAGGCTGTGTGCTGTTACTGCTGGCAACATACCCACACCATAGCTCGACGCACAACCTGACATCACGCAACCGCTCCAAGAAGTACAATCATGCAGGGCGCTCTCAAACGCGCGCAGGGTCATCAGCATCAGACGCACACACACTCTGTGTCAACACCGATAACCTTTGCACTGCAGCCAACAGCTGGGAGCAATGCAGTGGTCTTGAGCAACACGTGCTGCTCAGCACACATCAGAACGGCATGCCCAACCTCTCAAAGACCACGGGAACAGTGCCATGGGGGATTGTCGACGCGGAACACATACGGTAAGCAGCACGGCTGCAGACATGTGACAGTCACATGTGTGTGATTTGGGAAAGCTTGCCACGGCATCTCAACAAACGTACCCTCAAGCGAGGCCAGCACATCTGGGGCACTGCTCACCTGTAGCGGCACACCTAGCAACCTACCAGCAACCACCATTACTGAACCCTGACACAAAACCCCGCATGCCCCAACAAACCCCACCCCCGCCTGACTGTCACCCCTGCAGTAATGTACACAAAGAATACATCACAACACGCACGGCGCCACCGTTGCATGCCTTGCCGTCAAGCAGCACTCAGGTCTGCACTTCTCAGCACAGCACAGCCGGAGCCAGGCCAGCACACATGCACGCAAGCCACCACAGCTGCTGCCACAGGCCTCAGAACATGGCAGCTGTACAGCACAGCACACCCCAACCCATGCCAAGCTCCAAGGCAGGCGCTCAGGCCGCCACCATGCGCTGTGCGGCGTCTGCCGCAGCGCCTGCGGGTGAGGTGCGTGCTGCGTTGCCAACTGGGATCAGGGTGTAGGAGTGGCCGTTGAGGCCTCCTGTAGGCAGGCTGTTGTGCTGCATCTTCACGCGGAAGACCTCTATGGCAGGGTGGCTGCCAAACTCAACCGTGTCCTGCAGTGACAGACAGCGACATGACACAGCATGGCACAGAGCAGCGCGTCAGCACAAGGGGAGCACACCAGCACACGCGCAGTACAGTGCGCAGGGGAGCAGCATAGATTGATCAGGGCCAGGAGCAGCCGCTGCTCAGGCTGAGCTGCGGTGCAGCACAAACACAAGAGCATGCTGAGACGACATTATGCAACTCTGGCAGCTATCAAGCAGTACATGCCTGTCTGCACCACATGGGACAGCCCTGGCAGCACACCCGCCAGCACATACAGGCAGCACGCAAACCCACCTGGGGCATCAGTCGTGCCTTGTCACCCTTGTGCAGGCGCTTGCCGTTGACCCATGTGCCGCTGCTGCTGGGCAAGTCCTGCACCCAGCAGTCACCGACCTCGTCCCGCCACACGCGTGCATGCTCCGCTGCAATTCCTGGCCCAGCCACCTCCAAATCTGGCACTCCTGCTACTGCCGTGCCGTCGCCGTTTCCTGCAGCTGCTGAGGCGCCTGCAGTGCCGATTGACATAGGAGCTGACTCAATGTAGACGCCCTTGGCCTCGATTGTGCTGGTGGCGTCTGCTGACTGGCAGGAGGGGTCACGCTCGCTGAGCAGCATCCAGCGCGCGTGTGCTGAGCGCAGGATCTCGTCGTCGTTGCGCATGAAGGTCTGGAAGTCCTGCTCGTTGAACACCTGCGGGACAGGGGCACAAAGGCGGGGGCACATGTGAGCAAGAGGCAAAACGACGCAGGCACACCCAAAGGGCCAGGATAGGATGCAGTGTGCAAATTGTGAGCTGGTGGCAGCATCTGGTGACAGGCAAGCGTACTGCCGCGAGCGCCCAGCCAAGTCAAAGCTGCCATCCTGTGCTAAAACAAAACAGTCCGGTCCTTGCAACAACACATGCCACCCTGCATGCATCTGCATGTCAACAAGCAGGAAGTGCTTCTGCCAGGTTTGAATCCTGGATGATGCAACCGTGCGCATGCAACACGGCACCGTAACGAAAGCAACCCGTCGAGGAAACACGCTTTTGTGCTGGCAGGACCACGAATACTATGTAAGACTTCAGCAGACACAACATCCCACCTTCAGCCTGTCCTCCACCCTGCATGCGCTCGGGCGTGCGCGCGCCAGGTGTGAGTTGTTCCCACCCAGCACCCAGTCCAGCACAAAGGGCATGGTCATGTGCAGCACAGCACGCCCGACCACACGGCCTGGGTGTGGGATGTGGAACTGCTTGATCCACTCGAGGGGGCCCAGGCCCTCACCGAGGTAGGCCTTGTAGGTAGAGGCAGCGATGGCAGCAAAGCCTGCAGGAGCAACGAGGGACACAGGCAGACAGTCGGTCAGCAAGAGCCAGGAAATGTATTTGAGACGCAAGTGGCTGCGAGTATAAACCAACTGCAACCGACCAGGATTGGTCAAGGATGATTGAGCAAGAGGAACAGTTCAGGGATGCACAGGATGCAGCTTGACAAACTATTTCCTGAAGACATCTCAGCAACAAGCTGCCTGACCCAGTTGCAATGCTGCCAGCCTGAAGTCCAGCATGCAGCCAGACACAACAGTAACAGCCCAGCATGTAGTACTCACGTGCCATGCCGTGGATGGATGCCGCGCGCACAATGCGCCCAGACTCGTAAGTGCCCCACAGTGCACCCACGTTGAGCTTGTCAGGGTCTCCATCCACCTGGTGCACAGCAACACACAGAGCAGCACCAGCAGGCAGCAGGAGGCAAGCACTCAGTCAAAATGTGCAGCTGGCATGCCAGAGTCTAGGCAGGACAGACTCTTGGCTGACATGATGATGCAGCGTGACACCCACAACCGAGCAGCCCCCACACACTCCCTGCTACACAGTTGTGCAAGCCCACAGAGCCAAAAGCATGTCTGCAGCCCAGTCCGCCTTCGTCAGCTCGCAGCATGCCTGCCAGCCTGCCCGTATCCTGCCCATAAAGTCACACGCTGCCTGCCTGGGAACATCTCCTGGGCACATCTGAACCATCTCGCGCTCTCAGAAAAAAAACTGGCATTCAGTGCAAAGTACATATCACCCACACCCACATGCAGTACACCCATCCCCGGCCCCGCACCTTATCCAGGGCCTCGCCCATGTCCACCCCCAGCTGGAAGGCGTCCTCAATAGCCATGCAGCCACCCTGGCCCAGGTTGGGCTGCATCGCATGTGCACTGTCACCCAGCAGCGCCACACGGCCCTGGCACCAGGAGCTGCGGGTGTGTGTGCACGGTTTGTTGGTTGGTTTGCGCAGGAGGCAGGCACACAGGCAGGCACACAGGCAGGCACAGAGAAGCGAAGGCAGGCAGGGAGCAGAAGAGTCACGACACGCCCCACAGCAAACATGCTGCTGTTTGAAACAGCACACGGCAGGGTGCTGCTACCCTTGCTTGCATAAACACATACACTGCACAAGCCGCTGCTGCAGCTGAGACTACCCCCAAAAAAACACACAGCCTGACCCCAAGCGCAACATGCCACAAACACCAGGCAGCTCATATGCAAGCAGCCACTGCCACTACCAGCAGCAGCAGCAGAAGGGGTGTGCTGTCACTCACAAGATGGGTGGCCTGTCGTTGATGTCACGCCTCAGGATGTCATCCTCAGGGGTGGCCTTGATCAGGTCAGTCACATCAGAGCACCTGCAGCAGCAGCAGCAGCGTCAGCACTGCTGTATTTGACCACATTCACCTTGCTGGACGCATTAGTCAAGGGCCGGCGCTGCGGCTGCTGACACCACATGTAGCCTTATAGTGTGCTGCCGCAACACACACACCCACACAGACCATGCCTGCTGCTGTCATCATGTCAGCTCCTATATGCAGCCAGCTGGGGTGTGCGTGTCAAGATGGCCCAGCCAGTGGTCTCACCAGTGCCCAAAGATCTCCAACAGGCGCTCCTTGCGGGTCTTGCCTGGAGGGTCCTGGCCTGTGGAGCGAGCCACACAGCACAGCATGCAGCACAGCACACATCTCAGCATGCAGCACAGCAAACAGCTTAGCACACACCTCAGCACACATCTCAGCATGCAGCACAGCACACATATCAGCATGCAGCACAGTGTGCCCTGCAACTCAACAGGCCATGCTCTGCTGCTCAAGCTGTGTCCAAAGGCCCCATTGCCGGCCCCTGTTGTGTGACCTGGCACTGCCCAAGCACACTTATGTTGTTGTGTGACTCTGCTTGCCTCCACCACACTCTCACACAGCAGTCATCCTGCAAGCCCCCCCCCCCATGGCAGCCCTCACCGTCTGCAGGCTCCTTGTGGAAGCCATACCACTGCTGCTTGCCTCCACCCACATCACTCGACACAAAGTACTGCAGCAGCAACAGTGATCAGCAGCAACAGCAGTGGCAGCAAGCAGGAGCAACAGTAACAGCAGCAGCAGCAGCGGTGGCAGCAAGCAGGGCCAACAGGCAGCAAAGTTCAGTCACCCAGCTGCCAAACAGTGTAGCACATGCATACCTACACAGACCAGCACAGATACCCCACAGAGACGACCATATCGGGTTCCAGCGCCAGGCTGCACTGGGGGTGCTACAGCAGCTGCTGCACCACTCACAGCAGGTGCTATGCCAACACACACACCCTCCTGTGGCTTCGCTCGCTGATATACACTCAACCACAGCTCCAGACCCCATTTCACCACCCTGGTCCCGCAATCAACCACCCCAGCACTACACATGCATATCACCTATGCCTCCCCTGAATCCCAGGTCGCCCCCCTGGCCCCCTCACCTGGCCATTGCCCAGGAACACCCTGTAGCCCACAATCTCGAGGTCTGGGGGGGTGAAGTCAGAGATGCCTGCACACAGGACACGGGCAGAAGGTCTCTTCGGGGCCAGGACAAGTACAACCATTCACACTAACAGCCATAACAAGCATACCCGGTACACACCCCAACACACCACGTTGCTGACACTGAAACACGCAGCCATCACATCCTACACTGTGTTGCAGAACTCCCACATATAGCAACCCGAGACCCACATATAGCAACCCGAGACCCACAAATTCACGCCCCCTGCAGCACACTAAGAGGCTTCCACACACCCTGCAGCCACACTTGCAGCACCAGCATCAGCAGCAACAGCGCCAGCAGCAGTAGCAGCA
>QAXK01008542.1:0-20188 GCA_004335735.1 Chlorella sp. KRBP | reverse complement strand
GCCAGACCAGCAGCAGCAGCGGCAGCAGAAGAAGCTGCCGTGCCTGGCCGTGCCGCTGCACATCACGAGCGAGCTGCCGGCATACCTTGTGCAGCCGAGTCAGTACGAGGCGGCCCTCACACGCAGGTGGCTGCCGCAGGACCGCTGCAGTATGCTGCTGGGCAGACAGGTGCGGCTGAGGTGGTGTGTGTGGCAGGCCTCATGTTGGAAGGGAGTTTGTGAGAGCATGCATGATGACTCTGGGAGCGTTTAGGGGCTCTCATCTGGGAAAGAAGCAGCGCTCGTGCCACACAAGTGTCAGCACACAAGCAGTGCATGGCATGCACATGCATTGGAAACATCCGAGGGTCTTTTGGGGATCCAGGCACGTGCTGGCACTTTGCAATCCCGCCTGCCCTGCTGCTCCCATTGTCTCCCCACCTGCCACCCCTGCCACCCCCGATGCTCACCCCCTGTCGCCCCCGCCCTTGCCCTGTGCCAACCACCGCACAAATACACACACGCACACCCCCAATGCACACACACCCCACAGCGCGGCGCCGTCAGCATCAGCTCTGCAGACTTTGCCCAGGGGACCATCATTGAGATTGAGGAGCGGCTGCATGGGGAGGAGTATGACCCCTGGCAAAGCATCACGGTGCTGTGGGACGACGAGTGGAGCCACCTGCAGCTGCGCTCCAAGGTGCGACCCTGCATGAAGCACCGCGAGCTGAACATGCAGGGGGCTGTGCCTCTGCCGGTGTTGTGTGCAGCAGGCGAAAAAACACCCACATGTACAGTGTGTGCACCAGGGGGGGGGGCTTGTAATTCTAACAGCAGGCAGTATGTGGAATGTTGATGCTAGCCTCTGTGAAGAGGGGTTCTCACACGAGACTGCAAGCTTGATGTGTGCATGTGTTGTGCGTGAACTGTGTACACAAGAAGTCCACCTGCATGCAGACAGCGCCATGTAGGAAACACAGTGTTGACAGTGGACGCCCATGACATTGTGTGGGTCATGTGGCGCAGGTGTCGCCATGGGACGTTGACACTGATGTGGAGGAGCGCCTGAGGGAGGAGGAGGCAGCCAGGAAGGCAGCAGCAGCTGCAGCAGCAGCAGCGGAGCTCGCACGGCAGGAGGCTGCAGCTGAGGCTGCCAGGCAAAAGCGGAGGCAGAACCAGCGGGCCAGATTTGGTGAGCATGCGCGCGCATGCTCAGGGGCGTTGTGTGAATGTATGTCTGCAACCGTGACTGGGCGTGTGCAGGTTATCTGACCAGGTCTCTGCTCCTGCTTTGAGACATGACTGCAAAGTCTGCCCATGTGCCTGTTCTGCCTCAGCACATGCAGCACCACCCAGACCTGGCTGCATCGTGTTCATTGGCCAGCTGGTTCAGCGGCAGTCGGCCATCTGGATGCGTCTTGAGTCCCTCACAGTGACAGATCCACATGCTTGCTGGCTCCACACGCAATGATGTTGAGTTGTTTGTGCCATTGCACACACCCTCCCTGCCCCCACTTGGCCCCTGCTTCCACCCCACAGACCAGATCGGCGACCTTGGTGTAGCAGCAGCTGAACGCGACGATGACGACGACTACAACCCAGAAGAGGACTCCTCGGACTCTGAAGGGGGTCGCAAGGGCCGGAAGGCCCGACTGGCCAAGCTGCAGCAGCAACAGCAGCAGCAGCAAGCAGCTGTCACGTCAGTGCCACCGGGCATGCAGCAGCAGCTTGGTGACCCCCGGGGCAAGAAGGGCCGCGGGGTGGCTGGGCGAGGCCGGGGTGCAGGCCTGTCCTGGTCTGCAGGTGGCAGGGGAGGCAGGGGAGGGCCAGGGGGCCCTGGGGTCGGCTTGGCCCCGACCTCTGGTGTTGCGTGGACCCGGGAGCAGGTCCAACAGCAGCTGCAGATGCACCTCAACCACCTGCAGAAGGCCATGCTGGATGCAATGGCAGCAGGCAACACTGCGGTGCTGACACAGCTGGCAGCTGGGGCCCAGAAGCTGCCCACGCCACTCCCACTGGTGAGGAGAGACAACAGCAGCCAATGCCTATAAGGGGCAGAACCTGCTGCTGAGGGGTGGGCCATGCTGTTCATGTAGGGTGTTGAGCAGCTTGCGTGTTTTGTGCAGATACGTATGGTGCTACCAGGCAGAGTCTGGGCATGTTGCGACCATGAGTCATGCTTGGTGTGTGTGGCAGCCTGTGCTGTACAACAGCAGTAGTGCTACTGCACCATTAGTCACGTCTGCGTGTTCAAAGTTCGTTCCTAGAGCCCTGTAGGACAAACTTGTCTGACAACCACCCTTGCTTGAAGCGTTCCCTTGCTGAGCGCAGATTGTAGCCTGCAGCAAGCTGCATTGCATAGTGCCAAACCGTGTGCGTGTGTCCGCCTGATTTTACAGGATGTGCTGGCAGACTTCCCTGCTGGGCTGGAGTTCCTGCTGATTGTGGCGGCCTTCAACAACAGCAAGAAGCCCGGCTTTGTGCCGCCTGTTGTGGGGGAGAGGGAAATGGACATGTACATCGTGAGTCACGGCTGCTGATCGTGCAGCAAGACCAAAGCTGCCAAACCCAGCCCATTAGGGTTGGTCAGATGTGGAGTCGTGCCGGTTGTGATAGAAACTGCCTGTCTCTGTGTTTTCACCACCGTAAACTTGATAGAACCCAACAAGTGACGTCTGCAGGATACCCTTGGTGCTGCAGGACGTTTCTGACGCCGAGTGTATGCTTGTACTGCCCGCCCTGTTGCTTTCTTGTTGCGTGCAGCTGTTCATGGTGGTCAACGTGCGGGGCGGCTATGAGGCTGTGTGCGTCTCTTTCCGCTGGGCAGACGTCTGCAGATCCTTGGGCTGCGAGCAGAACGAGGCCACAACCACTGCTATGCGTGTGGCTTATGAGCGCTCTCTGCTCGAGTTTGAGCAGTACGTGCGCAGCGGCCGCTACCTGCGCGAGCGCGCCACAGATGCTCAGCCACAATGGATGAAGACCGACACGGACGCGGCTATGGAGCAGTGCATGCGCGCTGGCAAAGTCGCTGCTGCCGCTGCTGCTGCCCGGCCCGCGCAAGCAGCTCCACGCCCTGCTGTCGTACCCGGCCCACGGGGTGCTTTTCCCCTTGCAGGTGGCGCTGCTGCTGGTACAGCAGCGCTGATGGGGTTACCTGGTGCGCTGCAAGCAAACCAAATGGTACTTGCGCAGGCACAGCTCGCCCAGCAGATCAGGCTGCAGCAGCAGGCGCAGATCCTTGCTGCTCACAAAGCTGGTAGGCCTGTGGGTCCTGCTGCAGCTGGCCTGGTGCGACCTGCAGCAGCAGGGGCGCAGCCCCAGGCAGCAAACGTGGCTGCACTGCAGCAACAGCTGCTGATGCGGCAGCAGCTGCTGCAGCAAGCGCAGCTCCTGGGGGCGGGAAACAACCCGCAGCTGCAAGCCTTGCTGCTGCAGCAACAGCAGCAGCAGGTGCAGCTGGCAGCGGCGGCGGCAGCTGGTGCTGGACGTCCACCTGGCGCTACAGCACCAGCAGCCCAGGGTGTACTGACTATGGCACAGCTGCAAGCCCTGCAGCAACTGCAGAAGGCTGGCGGTGCTGCTGCAGGTGTTGCGCAAGCAGGTGTACCAGCAACGGGGACAGGGGCAGCGGCAGGTGTCTTCCAGCCGGCAGCAGCTGCTGCTCCGGGCCAGCCAGCGGTGTCCCAGCCATTGGCAAATGCTGGTAGTGTCAACTTTTCGGCGATGTTGGGAGACATGTAGGGCCCACAACTGTCATGTGGAGCTGTAGAGTGACATTTGTTGCACACTGAGGACACCCCCAAAATTTGCAGGACTGCACTGCAGGTTGCTACCGCTGTTGATGCTTGTTTGGGTACATAAGTGATTGAGGTCGGAATTCAGCAGGATGCTGTGCTGGCTGTCTTGAAGCTAGCCACCCCCATGTGTGTGCTTCTTGAAAGCCAGGCACCCTGTCTGGTCATGTAACCTGACAAGACAACTGAAAACTGGGTGGCTACTGTGTATGTTGGCAGCCAGTCACAGGCTGTGGCACTGGCAGCCAGGGAGTGAACTCGGCGACGGCAGGACTGAGTGTGTGGTGACGTGATGGTAGCTGGGGCCCTATCATTGGTGATCGCAGCTGCATGGCTTGCTGTCCAGTGTCCATAATGCAGTGCGGCAAGCCAGCTTTATGTCGAAACTCGCAGGCTGTGTTGAGAAGCTGCCTGTGCTGCAACTGGGTTATGGACAAGGCAACCTTGGCTGTGTAAATGCTGAGGCTCAATGCACACAGCACCCACCTCTGCATGACACAGCCCCCTACACTCATTTGCCAGTCTGCAAGGGCGACAGACTGCACCTTGTGAATGCTGACGGGTTGCCTGTGCTGTTGCTGAGCATAACCAACATGCATTCTGGTCACCCATGCAAACCCTGGTTGATGGCCATGTGCGGCACTGCAGCTTTCCCTGATCTGCACAACACACCCCATTCACGACCTTTGCATGCCTGCACAGAAACTGCCGGACTCAGGCTAGAGCGACACAAGCAGCACCCACCCTGGCCCACTCTGTCACCTTGTATCTCAATTACACATCCTGCCGAGTGGCAAGACACCCCAGTGCTACAGGCTGCCAGGCCCAACAGGCTCAACGCCATGGCTGCCCAAGCCCTAGCCAAGGACCCCGTCAGCACAATGTGTGCATCACTGCATATGGTTGGAAGACCCAATACAACCTAACCAGCAAGCCACTGTCAAAGCCAAAAACACACCCCACACACAGCTGCCTACAAGGGCTGGCAGCTGATGCACAACAAGAACAGCATGCTGCTATGCCCAGCTGACAACATGGGCAATGGTGGCTTGAACAGCAACCACAGAAGCCCAGGCTTTTATGCTTACTCTCGTGCAACCTCACCACTGCCGCCCAACTCGCAGGCAGGCTAGTTGACAGCAACAGCCAGCAGACGAGCACTCCGCCTCTCCAAAGCAACCCAAGAGTACGCGGCAGGGCGCTGCAGGAACAGCAACTGAAGCTGCAGTGCTGAACACCGTTGATGAGGCTCCTGCGTGCGGCACCTGCTGGCACGCTCAATGGACACTGTGTGCGCTGAGCGATTACCTGCTGGCAATGTTCTGTGACAGCCAGTCCAGACCCTCATACAGGCCCTCTCCTGAGGTGGCGCATGTGCTTTGGATGTACCTGCAGACAAACCACAGCGCACGCAGCAAATGCATAGTCAGGGTCATAGTTGAAAATGGGGTCAGCTGTGCTGCAAGCATAACGGAGCAATGATACAACAAGCCAACTGAAACAACACGCAGTGCAAACCTGGCCAAGCCAAGTGACGTGAAGCGCAGCGGGTGGTGTGGCACATGACCCAACACAGCAGCACTATGACAGCATACTTGCGATCCATACCCACATGCATACCCCCCCTCTCTCTCTCTAGTAGATAAGAAGGTCAATAAATGCAGGACATAGCACAGTCAACAAAGAGGATACTAGCGGGCTACTAACACACCCTTCGCATGAACATCAACACGAAGCGCTGCATGCATGGCAGTGCATGTACATGGTTGCCTGCGCAACATGTGTTGCACATCAGAGACCCAGCTGACGGCCTTACGCAAGCCTTGTTAGTGCACAAGACCCCCATATGCTGTCAAAGGCTCTCAAAGCAACTTACCAGTGGCGCTGACGCAACTGGTGCAGGTTGAGCTTGTCTGTGATCTCAGCTGCATTCATTGCATTGGGCAGATCCTGCTTGTTGGCGAACACCAGCAGCACTGCGTCCCGCAGCTCATCCTGCAAGCACAACAGATCAAATGTTAGCAAAAAGAAGGATGCATTGACTGTGCATAAAGGCCAGAAGGTGCTTTGAGCGGACTTCACGCTCTCACCTCGTTGAGCATGCGCTGCAGCTCGTCCCTTGCCTCGCCGATACGATCGCGGTCATTGCTGTCCACCACAAAGATGAGGCCCTGGGTGTTCTGGAAGTAGTGCCTCCACAGGGGACGGATCTGCAGGGGGACAGCAGGACGTCAGAAGGGGGGTAAGTTACCAGCACAGCAGCCTGCACAAGCACACCCCCATGTCGTGGCCTCACCTTGTCCTGGCCTCCCACATCCCACACAGTGAAGCTGATGTTTTTGTACTCCACAGTCTCGACGTTGAAGCCTGCAAAAGAGCAGCAGAGTGTCAGCACAGCTCCAGGCCAAGCAGCAGAAGGCTGGTCAACAACTACCACTTACCAATGGTGGGGATGGTGGTCACAATCTCTCCCAGCTTGAGCTTGTACAGGATGGTTGTTTTACCAGCAGCATCAAGTCCAACCTGCAGAAGCACTACGTCAGCATACGTCCTTCTCTTCTGCCAACAGCTCGCTGCCATGGCTCAACGCGCACCATGAGGATCCTCATCTCCTTCTTGGCTATAAGCCTTGCCATCAGCTTGGAAATGGTCAGACCCATGATTGCTGCTGCAGAGACTACTGGAGGACGATGCTAGAAGAGTCAGTCGACTGCAGGAGTTTCACCGCAAGAGCTGCGTGGCACGTCCCTGTGTTTCCTTGTCTAGTCACGCGAACTCACACACGCTTCCGGTCCGGCATGCATGCAGGGGTCCTTGGCTTGAACAGGGGTCCTTGGCTTAAACCCCCAGCTCGAAGCTCCAGTACATGCCTCTGATATCCGAAAACGTCGTTCCTTTGTACGTTTTTAAAACTATCAGTAGTTCTAAGCAAGCGCCAGCAGGCCCGAGAAGTACACAGTGTTGACCCTGTTACTGATCTGGCCAACATCTGTTTTGTATGCATGCACCCGTCTGAGTACTGTGCCCAGAAAGCCCTGAGACAAGCCATGTCACGTCTAACAGATGTCTAACGAGCAGCAGTCCAGCAAAGAGGCCATTGAAAACAAATTCAGGAACCTCAGCAGGTGAGCAAGCCTTGAAGGGACGTCAAAATTGTCTAATGGTCGTACATTCGTGTTGCCTCTGTAGCCCTGACTGAGCACACCTTGCCTGGTTGCAGCTTTCTTAGGTCCGCAACAGGCCTGCCAGGCAAGCCGAAGCTCAGTACAACCCAAAGGGCAATACCTCAGGAGAGTGAACAAGGACGATCCAGGCAGTACGCCCCCTTGTCAAGCACAGCACCAGACCCAGCAGCAGCTTCGGCATCAACCTCGGCCTTTGGAGCTGCTGGTAGACAGGTTAGTCCCGCTGCTGCATTTGCACACACACCTGTGCGGGCTATCCACACTGCGGGCAACGCTGCCAGGACCCAGGCATGCTGGACCCTGGCATATGACCACCTCGGCCGCATAGAGTCTGTCTGACTGTGCATCTTGACTGCTGCGCTGCAGAGCCCGCCCCCATGGCAATATGCCACACAGCTGCAAGAGCAGAGCTCTGTCGAGGCAGGCCTCGGCCAACTGCAGCAACAGGGCTCGGGCGATGCAGAACGGGCAGCGTCTGCCAGCAGAGACAGCAGCAGCTGTGCTGGTGAGCTAGCAGCAGGGACAGCAGGAGGCAGCAGTGCAGCTGCAGGCGAAGAGGTCGTGTCACAGAGCAGAGCATCCTCGCAGATCAGGATCAAGAGGTTCCACAAGCTGCTGAATGAGCAAGTGGTGAGTGCCGTATCGGGTCAAGCAGTGGATGGGAATGCTTGAGGATACTGCTCAAGGCCTCTTGCGCACATTCTACAGGCTGAGGCGGTATGCTTGTTGTGGTGTCCAATGCGTGGGCCCGCACACATTGCCGACAGAACACGTGTACCGCGCAGGCATGTGGCCTATAGGTGTCGGGACACGCTTCAGGTGTGGGGGTGCATTGCTGTTGCTGCAGGTTGACATAGACGCCCTGCGGGAGCTCTCATGGAGTGGCATACCTCAGGACCTCAGACCCACGTGCTGGAAGCTGCTGCTGGGCTACCTGCCACCAAACAGGTGGGTGGGGGCATGCCAAGGCTTCGCACCAGCAGTGATTCCACACCAACAGCGCCGTGTGTGTTCCATGCGATGCCCACGTGCTGTGGCGATTATGCCCACTGCATCTCACACTCCTCATTACTGGATTAATACTCCGCCATAGCGAGCAAAACAACTGTCTAAAGCAATGGTGAGCAGGGCTGGGGGCAGCATACCAATTTGGATCCAGCAGGCAGTCATTGAGGTGTGTCGTGTGTCCTGCAGGAGCCGCCAGCAGCAGCAGTTGGCCCGCAAGCGGCGCGAGTACTTGGACATGGTGCCAGAGTTTTACGACATCGAAAACAGCCAACGCACAGAGGACGAGATCGGGGCGCTGCGGCAGGTGGGCAGTCAGAGCCTGTGGGCTACTACCGGTTATGGTGTGCCATGCGGGTGCCTGGGCAAAGCAGCAAGTGGGCTGCAAGACGCAACAATCACAGAATCTGCAATGGACATGGGGGGTGCTGAGCTCGCAGAAGAGCCCGGTCCGCGGTCTTTTGTGTAAGAATTCTCACAGGAATCCACCAACGCACCCATGAGCCCCAGAGTGTGTGTTGTGCCAAGCCCCCTCCGATCTCGATTGGTTGCCCCTCCTGTGCTGATTCCGCATGAGGGTCTATCTGGTGTGTTCGCGCCAGTATTATGTCACTCACGTGCCTGTGTGCGCCCTGCACTTGCTTGTGGACTTGTAGGTGAGCGTTGATGTGCCGCGCACCGCACCCAATGTGCCATTCTTTCACGAGCCACTCATACAACAGAGCCTGGAGCGCCTGCTGTACATCTGGGGCATCAGGTAAGCTTCACTGCAGTGCAAACTACTGTCCGTACTGACGTGCAGTTTTTTTGCGTGAACCCTTTAGTTGCCATGCGCCAGCTGCATCAAGACCGCCTGGGGGCTCCACTATGCTCACAGGAAGGGCATCATCACGTTGAGCATTGTTGACCACAGTGCAACCATGTCCGTTGCGTGTTGCTTTCTTTCCCAATCCCTCGGCCTGTCACCTCACAGCGCAACTGTTGTGCTGTACTGCAGGCACCCAGCAAGTGGCTATGTGCAGGGCATGAACGACCTCGTGACACCCTTCGTGGCTGTTTTCCTGTCAGAGCTGCTGCCAGGGCAGATCCACAACTGGACCACAGAGAGCTTGACTGAGGTGGGTAGCAGAAAAACACAACAGGACAACCCATGTTGATTGCCCAGAGGGCGCCAGCAGCTTCGGCCTCAGGCACAAGTGTGCCTCACACGGCAGACGTGCCGCTCGCACTCCTGGCACGCGTCGAGAGCATTGCTCACTGTCAGTGTGCTGACCATGCACACACGTCACACATGCTGCTCCGTTCTGCGCAGACCATGATTCTTGATGTTGAGGCTGACTGCTACTGGTGCCTCACCAAGCTGCTGGACAGCATACAGGACCACTACACAGACGCACAGCCCGGCATACAGCGCACAGTCTTCAAGGTCAAGGAGCTCGTCAGGTGGGTTGACATTGACGCACGCACGACAGCACAGCACAGCAGGGACCCCCCCCCATGTCCAAGTGCAACAAGTGCTGGCTGCGGCCACCCCACCCCTCCTGTGCTTCCTGCTGTGTATCGCGGCAACGGCATCGAAACACAACTCACTCAACCCATGGCTGTGGTTGCTGCTGTGTTGGCCTCCGCAGCAAGAACAATGGTGCCATCACAGCCCACATCGAGGCTGAGGGCATCGACTTCCTGCAGTTTGCGTTCCGCTGGGTCAACTGCCTGCTGATCCGTGAGGTGCCCTTTGCTGCTGCCCTGAGGCTGTGGGACACCTACCTGGCCGAGGGGCCACACTTCAACGAGTTCCTGGTGAGCAGTGCTGCTGCTGGGTGTGGGTGGTGACACTGCTACTGCGTCCAGCGCTGACAACCAGGCAGACCTTGGCGTGTGTTGACACGGGAAGTACAAGCAGTGTGTGTGTGTGTGTGTGTGTGTGTGTGTGTGTGTTTGTGATTGGGTCGGGTGTTCCAGGCGAAGTGGGTGTTGCCTGCCACACAAAGCTTGCACATGCTATCTGCTGACGACACGATGAGCCTGGGGCTTGTGCCAAGCCATGGAGTCAGCTCAACACAGTCTTTGCTAAGACTCCACGGCAGCTGAAACGAGAGCTGAGGGGCTCCCTTTGCTGCCGACTTGGCTGGTCTGGGCTGGGCTTGCCGCAGGTGTATGTGTGTGCAGCCTTCCTGGCCAGCTGGGAGCGTGACATCTGCAAGCGTGAGTTCCAGGAGCTCATCCTGTTCCTGCAGAAGCTGCCCACACAGGACTGGCAGGAGGCGCAGATAGAGAGCGTGCTGTCGAGCGCCTTCGTGCTGCGCAACACGTGGGGCAGCGCCAAGAGGCATCTGCAGGCTTGAGCAGCAGCAGCGCAGTAAACGCCACATGGTGCCTGCTGTAGGGTAGGCTGGGGCTCTTCTGTTGCGATGGCGTGCACAACAGCCACCATGTTTGCTGTCGCCTGTGAGGCTGCTGCTGCTGTGGAGTTGCCATGGGGCTGCATCCAAGATTGATGGGAGCGTGTTTGCAAAGCTATCTTGCTTGCTTTTGGGGTTGATCTGCTTTTGGGGTTGATCCAACCCCAGCGTGTGCCATTGTGGTCACAATGCAACCTCTTGGGGGTGCTGCATGTGCAGTGTGCTGCAGAGTGTCTGCTAGTTTGTGCAGGCTGTTGCGTTGCATTTTTGGTAGTCCTGTTGCATGTGATACTGTAACATAACGATAGAGCATGTGCGTCCCAGATTCCCACTGAGGCCTCCCTGGGCTGTTGCAGTTGCACTTGGATGCTGCATCCGCGCACAGCTGGGCACAGCAGGGTTCCTGCTCATTTGCAGCACCTGAGCTCCTGTCATTGAAGAATCCCTAATGTACCATTTGCCTCCATTATTGCCAAGCTGGCCAGGCTGGTTGTGGGAGGACACACAGTCAGCTGCAGCTGGCTGGTTGTGGGGCACAGGCAGATGGACAATTGCAAGTGAACGGCATGCTTGTTGGCTTTGACATGGCGTGCGAAGGTTCTGCAGATACTCAAAGGTGGCCCTAGTGGTCGCTCCCCCAAGGGTGACCGCCCGTGCTGTCACTATTTGTAACCCAGGGAAACTCGACCAAGTTGTAACAGCAGGAAATGCCACTTACGGAACAACGAGAGTCCTCCCCAGCTCGGCAAACTTGCGCGTGCGCTCCACGACCTTCCTCCAGGTCCTGATGATTGCTGATTGCTGCTGTTGTCCTTGGGCAAAGCCACAGTGTATGCCAAGTACATGAGCATGTCAGCCGCTGTAGTGCTGGCTCTCTTACCAGACAGCGCTGCTCTTTAGCGCAGTGCCTCAAAGCAGACGCTTCGATCAGGGCATCAGCAGTGCTGCTGATGGAGCCTTTTGCTGGGGGACACAGGAGGTGGGTGAAGCTGCTTTAAAGCTTCGTAGGTTGTTGGAGACTGCCTACTTATACTTGTTGTTTGTGTTGCAGGACCCAGTCAGAGGTTGCTGGCCTCGAGGATGCAGCTGCAGGGGTGGTCCAGGTGAGGATTTGCCGACCTTGTTCTGCTGCACCCCAAGCTTCCTGGGGCTGATCGCTTGCTTATAAACGAAAGAATCAACGTAGAAAACGTTGTACGTGCTTGCATAGTATGTGCACGCCGACAGTAGCCCATCATGGTGTCAATGCATGATGAGATGCACGCTGCTGGCTGTGTTCACAGGACGCCCCACAGGCCCCCGGCCATGTGCGCAGCATCTCCCTGGGCTCCAGCGCCTCCCATTTCCTGCAGTCCCTGAAGCTGCAGGACCCCACTGCACTCCAACATGGCACAGCAGACCAGGCATCGCTGCCAGATCAGCACACGCCACATGCTGCCCTCAACGGGCCTGAGGTCCCTGACGCAGCCCTGTCAGGCAAAGCTGCCGCAACAGCCGCCGCCGCCGCCGCTGCAGCTGCAGCAGCACAAGACAGGGGTCCCGGGCCGGCACGCAGCAAGCGTGCGCACAGGAGCAGCATCGGCCGCAGCAGCAGCGATGCAATGCAGTTGGATGAGGACACAGCAGAGCAGCAACCGCATGGCTTCACACCCCTGCCCGCAGTTGTGGAGGACAGCTTTGACAGCGAAAGGTGAGGGCACAAGCAGCCACAAGGGCCACAAGCCCTTGCAGCACCTGCATTGCACAAGAGCTACTCACCAGTAAAGAAGACTGCATCGTGTCAATGCTACATCATGACTTCTTCTGTGCATTTCAGGAGACACCTTTGAGTACCATGCCCGTGGCCAGCCTGCAGGGCAGGTATATACTGCCCTGCATCCTTTTGACCTGTGTTGCTCTGCTGCTCCTCCTCTGCTGCTGCTGCTGCTGCTGCTGCTGCTGCTGTTCAGGGACTGGGACAGCGACAGCGACAGGGAGGGGTTTGGCCCAAACCGCAGAGGCAGTCGTGCTAACGGAAGGCGTGGCGGCTGCAACGGCAGGAGTGAGAGCGAGCTCATGCTGCTGGATCCCAAGCGCGTGAAACGTATCCTTGCCAACAGAGAGAGTGCAGCGCGCAGTAAGGTGAGGCCCTGGCATGGCTGCGCATGCTGTGGTTGGGTCAGAACGTACTGCACTAATGGTCGTGCACTGCAGGAAGCCATCAGTGCAGCAAGCAGGTGCATTGAAGTAGTTGGGTGCCTGCAACAACCTAGCGCAGGATTGCAACAACTCAGCGGTGCTGTCCAACACACTGTGTCCGACTGCACATGCGTTGTGCCTTCATTGCCACCCGGCTGCCTGTGCAGGAGCGGCGCATGAATTACACTATGGAGCTGGAGGGCAAGCTGCATGCACTGTCTGTCGCAACAGACAAGCTCAGCAGCCAGCTCAGCAGCCTCAACAAGCAGCAGGGCAAGCTGCGGGCCAGCAAGGCTGACCTGGAGCACCAGGTGAGATGAATGCACATGTTTGGTGGAGCAGGACAAGTACTGACTGTTCTTTCTATATTTGTAGGCGTGTACGTCTGTCCTGATGCACATGTTCAGTGCATGGCACGGTCTTGTCCGTGCTTGCTGCTGGGACTTGCTGACGCTGCCGTCGTGTCTCATGCTGTGTTGTGGTTCACAGGTTGAGGGCATGCAGCAGCAGCTGGCGCGTGTCCTGTCAGACAACCAGGCACTCATGTGCACACTGTTCCAGCTGCAGGCTGCCATGGGGCTGCCACAGGCACTGCCAGACTGCGTAGCGCCAGCAGCAGGCACGCAGTCTGCAGCAGTAGCTGGCGAGCATCACCAGCAGTCCTGGCAGCAGTACCAGCAGCAGTACCAGCAGCAGCACGCTGATACGAAAACACCCACCAGCCCGAAGCAAGTCAAGGCACGGCGGCAGGCAAAGCAGCAACAGCAGCTAATCAAGCAGGAGCTGCCCCCGCCACTCTACGCATGGCACGGCAGCGGCACGTATGGCGCAGCTGCTGCACCACATAATTTCAGCGATCCAGCAGCAGCTGCCGCTGCTCCTGTGGCAGAGCTGCCTATCCTGCCGGCCTCCAAGGGACAAGCACTAGCAAACGGTAGCATAGCAGCAGCAGCTGCGGGCGGGGCATTGATGTATGATGCTGCAACTGCAGCCCCTGTACCTCTGTCAGCAGAGTTGCCCGCAGTAGCAGCAGCAGCTGCCGCTGCCGCTGCACCAGTCAACGGGTCTGGAGGCGGCCTGGGTGCTGCTGCATCTGATGCTGCTGCCAACGGGTGTACTGCAGGCACAAAGTGTGCACCGTCAGCATTGCAGCTGTCCCCGCGTCAGCACACCTGGCACACCGGCCTGGGCAGCAGCAGCAGCACCACACCAGCAGCCACCCCACATCACCATGCACTGCTGCCAGCTGCTGGGGTTGCCTGCGCAGCAGCTGGTAGTGGCGTAGCTGCAACCGCGGGGTGTGCTGCTGCTGGTGTGCCTTCAGTGAACGCACCAGTTGCAACAAGCACCAGTGGTATCACAGACAGCGCTCCAGAGATGCAGCAGCTGCTGGGTGAGCTGCCCTCCCCTGGTGCTGATGCTGTCATGGTTGACACTGATGAGGACATCGCCATGCTGGGAGTGTTCCTCGCAGAGGATGGGGATGCAGTGGCTCCTGCAGGAGCAGCAGCAGCAGCAGGCATGAGCACAGCCACAGCAGCTTCATCGTCAGCTGCAGGTGCAGCAGCAGTTGGCTCTGGGGCTGATGCAGCTGCAGCGGCGGCAGCGGGTGAGGCAGCCACCAGTGCTGTGGGGTGGTCTGGGTCTCATGCTGCCAGCCTGTTGCCCCACCGCAGCCCCCAGGCCATTGCTGGAGCTGCAGGTGTGTCAGCTGCCGGTGGCTTCCTGTTCAGGACTTCTCCTGCACTGTCAGACCCAGTGGGGGCAGACTTCTGGCATGAGGAGCTGTCTTCCGGCAGCGTTGGGGGCAGCTTGACACACAGCCACACCCCTAACTTGACACCCAGCTGCCGGGTAGCTGTTGGTGACCGGGCCAATGGTGTGAGCCCGGCTTATGCAGCAGCAACGGGGTCCAACTGGCAGCTGCAGCAGGGTGTGGGTGCAGCAGGTGTCCAGGCAGGCGTTGTGTCCCCCCAAGCTGCGGCCTCTGCTGCTGGGGCAGCTGCAGCAGCTGCAGGGGTGTCGCCCCTGACGCCTGTCAGCAACCGCAGGCATGTGAGGACATCCTCAGGTGCAGGCAGTGTAGGCCCGACTGGTGAGCAGCACTTCCCTGCAGGGCCATCACCACCATACAAGCAGCACCAGCACCAGCAGCAGCAGCAGCAGCAGCCAGGTCATCAGAGTGGGGTGAGTTTTGTGATGGGTGCAAACCCTGCAGCCCAGTGGAGCCGTGGCAGACACACGCGGTCTGCCAGCACTGGCTGTGTCAGTGGTCTGGGCTGGCAGGGCTATGACCAGTTTGCCCTGCCGCCAGACTCACAGCTGCAGGCGTGGCAGCAGCAGCAGCAGCAGCAGCAAGGCGGAGGCATCCTTGGCACCCTGCACCAGCAGCCTGGGCGCTTCCAACAGCAGCAGCAGCAGCAGCAGCAGCAACAGAGCAGCCAAGATCCTGCTGCTGTGGCGGCAGGCGTGGGGTTGACACCGCTGCATGGGCAGCTGTCAATGCCCAACGTCACTCTGGTGCAGCATGCAGTGCAATCACGCACAGTGGAGACGTCAGTAGATGCTGGGGCTGGCAGCATACACAGGCGCAGCCATTCCCATGCAGCTGCATTCATGGCGCAGTACGGGGCCAGCAACTTTGAGGTTGCGGCAGTCCAGCAGCAGCAGCAGCAGCAGATGTACACTGGCTCAGGGCAGGGGCTGTCTGTGCGGCCACCAATGTAGTAGAGGAGTCCTAGGGTGGTGGTGGGCTGCTGGCACTCTGTTGACCCTCCCATATCAACTGATTCCGGAGGCAAAGGGGTTGTGAGGTCAGCCTTCAGGGGTTGTTCGTACAGCCAGCACAGCATTGGGTGCGGGGCAGTGGAAGGCTGCTCACACTGGGGCTGGGACCCCAGCTGTGGGTCACACTTGTAGGGTCGGTTGTGCAGGGGGGCTGTGTGACCGGGGAGTGTTGCTATGTGTCACAGGTGTGTATGTGACCATGTATGGTCCAGCTGCTGCAACCCCGAGGTCGCACAGCAGCTGCAGGCTCTGCCTTGGGTTTGCTGAATGTCGCACGCTTTACAGTCGGCGCTTCTCTATGGGTGATTTTCATGACACTGTTGCAGTCAGGCCCTTCCCAGTGGGCACATATTCAAGTTGTTGCTGTACAAACACCTGGGTCGACGCCTACATCTGCCGATTTGACAAGGGGAGTATGGCCCATGTCCCTCATTTGATATCACCCCTGTGACTGCCTCCAAAGTTGACTGTGGCACTTTGTGTCGGCATATTGCAGTGTAGCCTTTTTTGTATGGTGCCAGCATCGATGAGCTGACAGATCCATCTAGTTGGTGGGCGGCGTGACTCCCTTTGTAAAGCATTGTGGGGTACCAACAGTTGACATGGCAATGGCGTGTGTGTGTGTGTGCTTGGACACCTGACATCACATAGTGTTTGTACATCCAGCACAACATTGTGTACTACAGCCGGCACAACAAACCGGCTCATCTGGACTGTCTAGATCAAAAGACTGAAGCGCAACCGTGACAGTGTGCCACCCTCCTCATGAAGTTCATGAAGGGTCATCAACCAGTGTGTCAGCAACGGGTTGTTGTGGAGGACAGGCCTGTTCTGCGTGTGGAGTATGGTAGTGTAACAAGCCTTGCATTGTTCGAGGTGCGCTTCAAGCAAACCCCTGAAGATGGTGTTTTGACAGTTTCCACCCACATGCCGCATCAACCGTCAGCACAGCACCCATGCCACATGTAACAGGCAGGATGTTGGAAGCAGGTCACTGACTGACTCTGTAGCAGCATGTGCACTGAGCGTGCGTCGGCGTTCATGCTGGTGGCGCCTGCTTATGGTGTGCACACATGTAGGGTCCCCCTGACATCCAAGTCTTTGGAATGCTCAGTCACCAGGTTTGCATTGGGTAGCATTTCTGGCACACTCAGCTGCCGCTACACACAAACACTGTTGATCACTCAGAATGTTACACAGCGGCACCGCTGCCAGCCCCCACACAGCTTCTTGCACAGACGCGGGCCATGCCAATCACTGCAGCCTGGTGGTGGCGTCTGCTGTTGCTGCACCAGCCCCTGCAGCCAGCAAGTGCACAGCAGCAGCCTCCGGATCCCCTGCTGCTGCTAGCTGCAATGCTGCCAGCCTTGCAACTGTGCTGAAGGCTGGCTGGCCCGCTGCTGCTGCCAGGGCCACGACCTCAGGGGACACCCTGTCTGCAGCAACAGCAGCACACAGGAAGCCACCAACATCGCCCGCCAGGAACCTCAACATGCCCACTTGGGAGTCAGAGAGGCTGCTTGTGCTGCTGCACCCGCTGCATTCGCCTCGGGCTGCCATCGCTGCTGCCCGCCTAGTAATGACAGCCTGCTGTTGCCCCTCGCTTGATTTCTGCTGCTGCTGCTGCTGCTGCTGCCATGCCTGGTGCTGCAGCAGCAGCTCTGGCACATCAGCAGTCATGGTGGGCAGCCACGACCCCAGCGGGTAGCCTGCATCCACCAGGCCTGCCAGCTGCTGCTGAAAGCTCTCAGCAACACTGGCTACACCCCCCCTATGCTGCGCACGCCCCGACTGCAGGCCCCCTGTTGTGCTGGGCTCGACCCCTTCTGCACCTGGCTCCCGCAGCTGTGACTGTTCCTGCTGTGGGCTGCCTGTTGCAGCAGCAACCGCAGAGCCTGCTGGGATGCCCAGTGCCGCCAGCACCTCCCTGTCAAGGCCTGTAAAACCCTGGCCCATCGGAGGAGCCTCAGGGTTTTGGCGGCTGCCTGCAGGAGGGTACAGGGCCTCTGCTAATGCCACCACATCCAACAGGGCCTGCTGGTGGACCAGAGGGTCGGAGGTGTCTGGCAGCTCAGGGAGGAAGGTCTTGGCCTTGGGACAGATGAACGTCTTGGCGGGCTTGCGTTTGGCTGGCTTTGATGCTGCTTTCTGGCTGGCTGCTTGCACAGCACCAGACGCTGCCGATAGCTCTGTGACGTCTGCTGACGTGTGCACCTGCTGTCCTGTGGCATGCAGCTGCTGCTGCTGCTGCTGCTGCTGCTGCTGCTGCTGGGGTGCATCTGCAGATGTCTGCTGGTGCAGGCCATCAAGCTGTGCAGCACCTGCTGCACCTGGCGCCTGCAACACTCCAGCACTGCCTCCAACAACACCCTCCTGCAGTGCCGCAGACACCCCAAGGGCCGCTTGCACACTTTGCTCATTGCCCCCGGCCACATCTTGCTCTGCTGCCCCAATGCCAGCAGCAGCATCAGCATCAGCAATAGCAGCACTCTGAAGGCCTGCAGGTGCTGGGCTGGGCTCCAGCAGAGGCTGCCAGCTGCGCAGGGTCTGGTCCTGTGAGCCTGACAGCAGCAGCCCAGGCCAGCCGAGTAGGCCAGATACACACAGCACAGGGCCTGTGTGGCCCCTGAGGCTGTGCAGGGGCTGCAGCATTATGTCAATGACAGGTGGCTGCAGCCGTAGGCTGTCACCAGCTCCCTCCTGTGCTGCTGCTGCTGCTGCTGCTGCTGGGTCAGGCGTGACATGCCTGTGTACCTGTGCCAAGATCCAGTGAGAGTGGGCGAGACAGGGCAAAGACTGGGGTCAGACGGAATGCAGGGCGGCAAGTGAAGGTCATCCAGGATTCGATTTGACATACAGGCACAGGAACAACAAATGCATGTTTGTACCGTAACGCTGTGGCAGCGCAGCATATCTTGCCAAGATGCTCAAGTGTGTGACCGCCCCTGCTTACTTTGACCACTTGTATGCTTCCATCACTGCAGCCCACACAGATGGTGTCTGCTGCAGTCCAGGCGACTGCAAGCAGCAGCTGTTGCTGCTGCTGGTCCACATGGACATTGCAGCTTGCTGCACCACAACCCTGCTCTGCACCAACTGCTGCGCGACACGCCTCACTGCTGTCCTGAACCTGCCTGAACACCCACAGGTTGCTGTCGTCAATCGCTGCCAGCAGGGCACAACCACCACCAGCAGCACCTGCGTCTGCAGTACCTGCTGCTGCTGCTGCTGCTGTGGCTGTTGCAGACGGTTCAGGACCACCAGGCCCAGCAGCAGAGCCAGCAAGCCGGCTGACACACCCTGATGGTGGCTGCCATGCAGCAGCTTTGATAGGCAGCCCACTGGGTGTACTGCAGTGTGCAGTCAGCCGCCAGCACCCCACACCTGCCACACCAGCAGCTGCACTGCTGCTGCGCCAGTTGTGGCTGCTGCTCCCACCACTACCAAACCTGCTGCTGCTGCTGCTGCTGTCAACTGTACCAGCTGATGCACTGCCTGATGTATTGCTCAGAAGCAGTACCTGTCCACGCGTACTGCAGGCAGCCAACTGGGTGCCACAAGCACTCACACCCAGGCTCGACCAGTGCACAATGCTGCGGCTTTGACCAGGGGGCAAGCCTGCAGGGCCTGTACTCCCTGAACTTGGCAGGAGTCTTTGCAGCTGTGCACCCAGGTCAGTGGGCTGTGCCCAGCTGCTGTTGCTGCCAGGAGTGATGGCTGGCCAGGACAGCAGACAACCCTCACCGCCTACAGACAGCAGAACCAGCTTGCCCGCGTCCTGCTGCTGCTGCTGGGCTGAGGACTGCGGGGCTGAAGTATGCTGTGGTGCGCCAGGACCGAAAGCATTATGTTGCTGCTGCTGTGGCGGCTGCTGCCAGGCAAGGTGTGTGACTGGGCCAGCATGCCGCTTGCTGTAGAGGGCTACTGTGGAGCTGCTGACGTCATACACACCTAGTGAGCCATCATGACAGCCAAAGGCAAGCAGGCCTGCACATCCAGTACACACCAACACCAACGACAGCAAGAAAGCAGCAGCAAACACATCAGGAGCAGCAGCCTTGAGAGTCTTTGATTGTTTGAAACAGACCACCACACTTCGGCATTGGCACTGCTCCACAGCTGCAGCAGTGCAAGGCTATGCAGCATCATTCATAGCAAGATGCAGTGCGGTAGTGCGCATCTGCGCAGTGTAGTCAACCTGTCAGTACAGTGCGCTTACGTGGGGTGCTGGGGTGCCAGGCAAGTGCTTGGGCCCTGTCTTGGATGTTCCTCCAGAGCAGGGTGGGCTTTGGCACAGGCAGCTGCAGCTCACATGTGGGCTGCTGCTCTGCACTGCTGCTGACGGCCACTGCACTGCTGCTGTGTGCTGGTAGGGCTGTGTCTGCACGAGCAGCCGCAGATGCAGCAGGTTCGGGGACAAGGTCAGCATCCGCTGCTGCTTCCGCCGCTGAGGCGGCGACTGCTGAAGGGTCCTGCCGCTGAGAGTCCTCATCCTCCTGCTGCCCATGCTCCTTGCCCTGCTGCTGCAACTGCAACTGCTGCTGCTGGTTCTCCTGCACGGGATCTGTTCCTGCAGCAGCAGCACGCACCCCCATCGTGACCACCCTGAGGGTCTTGTCCCCACAGCCCACAGCCACCCGCAGCTTGCTGTACTTTGGGGCAAGCTCCAAGGCATCTGGGTATGTGTGCTGCACTGCACAGCTGTAGGCAAACCCACCCAGCCCCTGACACACCCACTGAGGGGTGCAGCCCTTCAGCTGCAGTGCCAGACAGCTGCTCTCTGCTGCTGCTGCTGCTCTGCTGCTGCTGCTGCTGCTGCTGGTGACAGGGAGAGACAGCAGCGCAACCTTCT
>QAXK01008540.1:0-20769 GCA_004335735.1 Chlorella sp. KRBP | reverse complement strand
TGACGGCCCATCAGGCCGCGGCGTTGCCATATATGCATTTCTGCGCTCGCGCAGGGCCAGCTGCAGGCGGGCTACTTCCTGGCCACGCAGTGGAACGACGTGAACAACAACCCAGGCCAGGGGCACACCATCCTGCAGATCGCGCGCACGGGCTCCATCACGACGTTCGCCACTATCGACCCCAACAACCCCAGGGTCCGGGCCAAATGCGGAAAGTTTGGCGTGGGCCTGACCATGGCCCTGGCCATCCTGAGCAATGGCTTTGTGCTGGTCGGAAGCACGCCCATCCCCGTGGGCGGCACAGTGGCGGGCCCCGGCTGCCTTCTGGTGCTCGACGCCAACGTGAGCAGCTGCTGCTGCAATCATCATCATTGCATGGCGTTCGCGACAGGCGTCATGATGCTGCAGCCGTCACAAAAGTTCGCCAGGCAGGCCTGCTGCTTGCCAGATCGCCAGGCAGGCCTGCTGCTTGTCAGGTGCCGCCTGCCGCTACTTGCCTGCACCATCCGCTCGACCGCTCAACCTTGTGCCCCCCTTGCATTAAACACCCGCCTGTGCAGGGCAACCTGCTGGACGCCCACGCCGCCAACGAGCCCACCTCGACGCCGGGCGTGCGGACGGGCGGCGGCCCCTGGGCTTTCGCCGTTCAGGAGTTTAACAACAGCGCGAACGTCAACCTGTACGTCTCGTACGTGCTGGGCACGTGCAGCAACTGCACCAAAACGCTGACCGGCGCGCAGGGCGGCATGGTGGTGCGCTACCAGCTCAAGGTGCCCGGCGGCCCCTTCACTCCCATGTTCTGGGGCAACAAGCCCGACGTCATCGCCTCGGGCTTCCCCACCCAGCCCGGCAACATTGGCGGCGGCGCCGTGGGCCCCACGGGCCTGCTGCTGGTCAAGGACAGCGCGCACAAGGACCTCCTCTTCATTGCCAACAACCTGAACAACAGTGTCGGCGCCGTGCCCAACCCCGGGGGCTGCTTCACGCGCCCCAAGTCCAAGCCTCTGTGCGCCAACAACGCGCACGTGTGGGGCAGTCTGGTGCAGGGCCCCATCGGCCTGGCCCTGTCGCCGTACGGCACCATTGTAGGCGCCAACGGCCTCGTCGGGTGCGTGCTTTGACGGCGGAACGTACATCCCATCCCTTGCGCGTCCCAAGCATCCAGGTCCACCACCTGCCGCGTGGTGGGTGGCCATGTATGGTTGCTGAGCGCAGGACGCTGTTTGAGTTCCAGGTCGGCGCTTTCCTCAACAAGCAGCTGGCGGTGCAGCTGGTGGACAACACGCCGGCAACTGTGGGCGCGGGCACGCTATTCAACGTCATCTTCCTGGACGAGTACACGCTGCTCTTCAACGACGATGGGTCCAACAACTTCTTCATGCTCACGAGCTCCTAGATAGCTTTGGACGTGTGCGTGCGGCTTGTACTGTGAGAAGAAGCGTCTTGCGCTTGGCTAGCGTCTCGCGCTTGGCTTGTGTGTGTGAGGAGCTCGCTGCACCCCTGCAGCTTTTGCAGCATCTAGATCAGTACTGGGCGTGTCCTGTGGTGGTTCCTCGACCTATGCAAGCAGTCTCTCCCTCTCGGTCGTATCGTCATGGTAAAGCGGACAAGTCAATCAGTTGGTTCAAACATCATGCATCCCCGCGGGCCGCCACACCTACTTGCGACCGCACCTACTTGCTGCGAGTGCTACCCAGCGAGCAATAACCCAACGCATGCATGCCGCACGCGATAACCAAATAACACATCCAGATATGTACACCGTGGCTCCATTACGAAGGGTGCCGCCGCAGCTGCCGCCTCCTCGTCCTCTGCCACTGATCAGACGAGGCGAACTCTGCAGCCTCCAGTGTCAGCAGCGTGGCTGCCTTGCCCTTGGCCTCCACAGCAGCAGCGCTTGTGTAGAGCTTGTCCTTGCGCCTGCCCATGGCCTTCTCGCGCAGGGCCAGCTGCTGTGGTGACTGCATGGCCATCTTGAGCAAGTGCTCCAACATCCTGCGGCAAGGGCGGTACGCACCGGGCCAAAAGGCAGGAATGGAGCTTGTTCTATACCGTGTATGCTGTGCATGCAAACAGAGCAGGGGGCACGTCCAGTTCTCCTCACCTGATCCTGCCTTGTATGGTGCCCGGCGCCGCAAACTCCGTTGCGCGCACCGACAAGACCCGGTAGCCGCAGGCGGCCAGGATGCGGCGCCTGAAGAGGGTGTCGCCTGCGACCAGGTCCTGCCTGCATCCGCCAGGACAGGTCCCAAGTCAGCCAAACTGCGATGATGCTTTGCAGTGCATCAGTGTGTCCTGTACGAGGGGGGATTGCATTTTGGCACGCCATGCCCATACAGCAAACGGGACCGATCACACAGCCAGCAAACGCAGACGAACACACCACAGGTATACAAACCAGCACGCAGCAAACATGCGGAACCTCTCCTGTACCTTACCTGTTGAGCATGAAGTGGAACGGACCGTCCACCTCGATGCAAATGTCATGGCCCCGGTATCTGACCATGACGTCCACAGACAGCAGGCCACCACACACTGGCACCTCGAGCTCCACCGCCGTCACGCCATCCACGTGCACCAGCTCCGCGCACACCTGCATAACGGCGAGAGAGACACTGGTCATGAGATTCGCTGGTTTCACTACGAGGCCGGATGCCGACACAAAGTAACGCATCGCGCACCTGCAGCTGAGTGGCGCTTGGCTTGGTGTTGCGGCACAGGTCCTCCTGGTACTCATGCATTGCCCTGCAGGCGCCACAAAGCGCCCCATGGTAACTTGTGCAAACAGCACAGGTTCAGGAGCAACACCCACTCACTCATGCCCATCAGCTGGTCGGGCGTGACTGCCTGCCCCGCCATAACACCATGCTTTCCACGTCCACCAGCTGGAACATTGCGCCCTGCACACCAGATGCAACGTACCTGCGGACGAAGGCTTGAAGGTTGAATGACTTGATGTGCAGTGGCCTGCCCAAGAGCACTGTCGCCAGCATCACCTGCTCACAAGCCAACGGCAGTACTCGGCCATCTCAGATGTGGCCGCGCATCACTGCAAGACCTCTCTGCTTTGTCGTAGCTGCAGTTGACGTGTGCATGTGCGGACCTGGGTGATGGTGGTGTTGAGGCCCTGGTGGTCCTCACCCTGGCCGTGGTAAGCAGCCACCTGCGGCGCACAGCAAGAGCGTTGCACACTTGGCAACAGGGGGCTGTGGAGCTGCACTCGAGTAAAGTGAGTACTTTCGGCGTGATGCACCCACCTGAAGCAGCAGGTAGCGGATGTTGTACGCGTCGTCCGGCTGCAGCAGCGCATCTGCCCAGAGGATTGTGCTGACGACCCTCGTGGGTCGCCCTGCGTGCTTGAGCAGCTTCATGGCGCGGTCCAGCAGCTCGCTCTTGAGGCGCGCGGCCGTGGGTGACAGCTGGGGCAAGTGCTGGCGCCCCACCACAGACGCCTGTGATCTGCCTGCGCCATCCTCCGCCTCCACCACCACCACCTTGGCCAGCCACTGAAGCAGCACCGACACCTGCTGCAGGTTGAGCCAGCCCACCAGCTCAGAGGCGCGCCGCACCACCGCACCGTTGATGTGGGCATCCAGCCAGCTCAGGTGCACGAGGCTGCGTGCCACGCGGGTCACCTGCGTTCAGGTGTGCAACGTGATGTACGGTAGCGGTCTGCTGTGCGTGCGAGCGTGCACTGTGGCAACATGTGTGCAGGCGGCCACCCCGAGTGCAGAGCAATGCGCGCACTGCACCTCTGACGTGTCCATGGTGGATATGCGTGGCGCAATGTGCTTGGTGAGCAGCGCAGAGACCAGCTCCTGGTCCACCAGCTCAAGGTACCGTGAAGTGTCCTTGTCAGACATCTGCGCGACGTGTCAGTGCACGGATCCTCTGGTTGCGCTGTCAAGGAGTGACTTGGCACTGACCCCAACCCCTCGTGCACCCTCCTGCATGTCACTCACCCGATCCAGCAGCTTGCTGACCGCCGAGAGCAACATGCCCTGCTCCACGTCAGACAAGCTGTCCAGGCACCCGCGTGCCTCCCGTTGCAGCGTCACAAAGATCCTGAAGCGCAGCAGGCAGAAGACAGGTGGCAACAGCCACTGTGAATGCACGTGTGCCATCTTCACAGCAGAGCGCCACAGCAGCGGTGCCTCACTCTGCGTCCTTGCGGTTGTGCTTGGCCAGCGCGCACAGCACTTGCACAATTGCCTGCGTCTTGCCCCGGAACGACCACGACGGCCTCTCCCGCAGGTTCTTGACGGCCTCATCCAACAGCACGTCACACTGACGCGCTTGCGCCTTGGTGTACGCCCACAGGGTCAGGCCGAGGTGCTGCGTGCCACATAGCACGAGCACAAGAGCATCGCAAGCGTGTGGCAATGGCGCATTGGCATTGCAGCAGCCGGCTGGAGCCGTAGCATGCCGGCCAGTGTGCAGCGCACCTGTACGCTCATGCTGGGCACCAGCGCTGCGACGTCCCGCGCCCTGTTGCTGAACCACCTGTCCTCGTCTGTGATGCCCACCCGGATGGCCGCACCCAGCGCGGCAGCAGTGCTTGCTGGCCTGCTGATGGGGAGGCCCTTGATGCACGCTTGCAGCGCTGGCACCAGCCCGTGAGGACAGCTCGCCAAGCCCATCTGCACCGCAGGCACGGTGCACCACCACCTCTTGGTCACACTGACTAGCAAAAGACAACAAGCGTGGGCGCCAGATGGTGGTGGCACGTATGCGCGCGCGTACCCGTGCGGCCGCCAGAGCCAGATGGTCAAGGCTGTGAGAGTTGAACAAGGGCGCCGTCTCAGGCGCCACCAGCTGACGCGTGGCCTCCTTGCACACCAGCTGCCAGACTGCCTGGCGCCGCCCCAGACCACCACCAGCCATGGCCAGGGCGAAAGCGCAGCTTGACAGTTCCTGCATAGCCATGAGCACCAGGCAGCCTTGAGCTAAGCTTTAGGGTGAGGCACAAGCATCGAACCAACCGTACTGCATGCGCGTATGCAAAGCACCTGGGACCACTCGCCTGGGGCCTGGCTTGCGGCAGCAGTGGCACCACTGAATCCAGCAGCCACACAAACACCCGCTTCTTGTCCTCCGTGTCCACACCCAGCAACGCCAGGTCGTGCAAAAGCTTGGACACCAACGGCATGGATGTCACCTGCAAAACGCATGCGCCCAAGCACGAGCAAAGCGTGTCCACATCACGAATGGAACAAGGGTGCAACAGGCGTCCCGTCCATCCACACCTTGAGCGCAGTTGACTGCGTGCCGGGCGCCGCCTGTTGGGCTGCTGCTCCTCGCTGCAGCAGCTGCGCAATGACGACCTCCAACGTCTGATGCACCCGCTTGGAAAGCAGGGGGCTCCCGTGCAGCTTGCTGCACGCCCACACGATGTGCGCCAGGCTACGAAGCTCCATGGTGTGGGCGCAGGACGCTAGAGGCTGCTGCAACCACTCCAGCAGCGCCATGGCGGCCACCATGCCGTCCGCCTGCCCGCCACGGCTGCCGCCTGCTCCTGAGGGCTCTCGCTCGGCTGGCACGCCACCCGCAGGGCTGTATTCCTGCCGTGGTCGTATGGCCACCAGCCTGGCCAGCTGCTGGAACGTGACAGCGATGACCTGATCGCTGGCGTGCGCGCCATGCCGCTGCATGATGGTCAGCAGCTGCGGCGCTGTATCGCTGGCGGCAACCATGCGGTGCAGCTCCTGAGAGAGGGCGCTGCCAGACGCAGCAGCTGAGGCTGGGCGGCTGGTCCTGACTTGCTCATGCCCTGTGGGTGCTGCAGGCTTGGTGCTGTCATCATCGCTGTCCTCGCCCTCCAGTCCCTCGTCCTCGTTGTCCCCCACCACCGCAGCCGACAGAGGGTAGTCGTCGTCACTGCTGTCGTCCGTGGCATCGCCGTCCGCGCCGTCAGCAGGCACCCTCAACCCACGGCTGCTGCTGCTGTTGCTGATGCTGCCACGGTCACCATTGCTGGCTGCCGCCCGTGGTGGGGAAGCAGCCAGCGACAGAAGGCACCGGCGTGCCACCCGCATCGGGCGCGCGCCAGCTGCATGCTGCAGTCGCTGCGGCGCACAGGACCTGTGCGCTGGTGCACGGGTCCATGAGCAGCACCGCATCTTCTGCTCCTCTTTTCTTGCTCCTCCTGGCTCTGACCAATTGTGGAGGTTTGCGTTGTGGAGTCCATGCCGATCTGCGAGCGAAAGCGTGAGCCCATTCAGCAGCAGGAACCGCAAGAGATGGCGACGCCACGGCAATGATGCCGACGTGATGAGCTCGTGCAGCCCAGGATGGGCAATAGCTCGACTGTCTTCGAGTTGGCGGTGGTGCACCTCCAGCGTGCGGCAAACGTTGGAGCAACCTCTATGGCGCGCCACGCTGTTCAACCTGACCCTCATCATCTTGTGGTGAGCGTCCACGGGCTCCCGGGTGGCCATTGAACATGCAGACAGGCCGCCGCGTGGCAGTGCCTCACCGCAGCTGCCGTTGGCATTCGTTGGCGGCAGGTACTCGCTCAGCACGCTGCTGGGCATCTACAACAAGATGCTGCTGGGCCGCGACCATGGGCTACTGGGCAGGGGCGCCTTCCCAGGTGCGCAGCAGGTGCACGGGTGTCTCTGCCGGCCAGGTGTGCGCACGGGGTGAGGCATGGGCGGCACAGATCGCATGCCAGGTGATGTTTGTGTGCGCAGCGCCGCTCCTCATGTCGGCCGTCCAGTTTCTGCTCCAGTTCCTGCTGGCAAAGGTTGTCTTTATGAGCAAGCTGGTGGACAGGCGCACGGATGAGGGCCTCGACTGGCCGTCCTACTGGAAGATTGGTGCGTGGTATGACAGTGCTGCTAGGCGCAGTGCCAGCGCGCTTACGCGCAGCATGTCGCAAGCCGCACAGCTGACGCGTAGTAGCGCCGGCCGGCCGGCAAGCGGTAGCTGTCTTTGCTGTCTGCTTGCGCGCAGTGGTGCCGAATGGCATCATTACAGGAATAGACATTGGCTTCTCCAACAAGTCCCTCGTCTACATCACCATGTCCTTCTACACCATGTGCAAGTCGACGGTGCCCATCTTCTTGCTGGTGTGCGCATTCATCTGGAGAATTGAACGGTGGGCGTCTGAGGGCAATCGCAAAGGCTAGCACGACGTTTGCAGCTCCCCGGGGAAAAGAGCGTAGCCCAGGGTGCTTGCCTTGCCGTTCCAACTGATCATCACCACGCAGGCCCAGCTGGGAGCTTGCTGGCGTCGTGAGCGTCATCACTGTTGGGCTCGTGCTGCTGGTGGAGGGAGAGGCTGAGTTCGACTTGCTGGGTTTCATCCTCGTCATGAGCGCCTCTGCCATGAGCGGCCTGCGCTTTACATTGACACAGCTCTCGCTGCATGGCCACGGCGGGAGAGGTGAGCAGCGCATCAAGCAGCGCAGGTCCTTGTGTGGCCTGCGGTGGCGTTTGCCACCACACAGGGGCTGGGCTGGGCCTCGGCTGGTGAGGCCCGCTTGATACTTGCGAGCCAACACCACCATGCTGGGCACACAATCACAGCGTCCATGGGTGGGCCGCTGGAGGTGCTGGAGCTCCTCACGCCCATCATGTCCATCAGCACGTTTGTGCTCTCTGCCTGCTGGGAGAAGCTCTGGACCGTGCTGCCTGGCTCACCCTACCTCTCCACACCACAGCAAGCCTTGAGCACCGTGGCGGTCGTGGGCGTCGGTGCGCTGCTGGCGTTCCTCATGGTGCGCCAAACAAGGGCACGTCTAAGCAGCTCCTGTTCCTAGCAGCCCAGCTGGTACAACAAACCGACCGCTGCATGGCCATGCCGCTGGTGCAGGTGTGGACCGAGTACAAGGTCATCAAGGAGACGAGCGCGCTCACCTTCATGATTGCTGGCACGTGCAAGGAGGTGGTTACAGGTGCGATGGGTGGCGGTGTGCAAAAGAGCAGAGGGTCGGGAGGAGCCGGCGCCAACCCTGTGTGTGACCTGCGAGTGACCTGCACGCCTGAGTTCACCCGCACACTCGCAGTGGTGGTGGCTGTGTTGGTGTTTGGCGACCATTTCGGCGCGATCAACGGCGTGGGCCTGGCCATTGTTATCCTGGGCGTGGTGCTCTTCAACGTGCACAAGTACCGCCGCATCGCCGCCGGCGGAGCGGTGTCGGTTGGGGGGCATGGTGTGGGCGCGGGGACCGCCAAGCCAGAAGATGAGCAGGAGCTGGTGCCCCTCATCGTCGTGGCCTCACCCCATGGCACCAGCACGGGGCTGCATCACGGCGGCCTGGACAAGCGGGCGGCCAGCAGCGATGGTGCGGCGGCAGCAGGCAGCTCGATGTCTAGCGGCGGAGGAGGCGGGATACCCGTGCGCGCTCCGCCGCACCTGCTGGTGCTTGGGGGCAGCGTCGTGTCACCAACGGCAGCTGGGAGGGAGCCAGAACGGACGCCTCTGCTGGGGCCTGAGGGTGACTCCGGCGGGCCGGCGGATCACAAGGGCTACGTGGGCAGTGCCAAGGCGGCCAACGGCAGGCGCCTGATGTCCTCGCCATCTCACCATCCGGACTGATTGCTGCGTGACGGGCATGCGTGTGACCTATTGCTGCGTTAACCGGACCAGAACTCGTGGCAGGAAGCAGGAGAAGACGAGCAGCGCTAATAATAGAGCAGCACCATGCAGCAGCAACGCCTGAGAGGCAGCCGTGCCAGCGCTGGTGTGGGCGTCTACGCGTCGCCCCCCCCCATCAGGCGCACGTTGGTACGGCTCAGCGCTGTGGCGCAGCCTGAGCGCGGCCTGCGCGGGCTGACCACAGAGCAGGTGGCGACGTTCAGGGAGAAGGGCTTCTTGGCCATCCCGGGCGCGGCCACGAAGCAGGAGTGCGAGGCGCTGCAGAGCCGGATGGACTCGCTGCTCAAGGACTTTGACGCGGAGGGAACGTACCGCAGCATCTTCTCCACACGCAACCAGGTGCACTCGTTGCGCGGAGTCGCACGACTTCGGAGCAGCACAAGAAGATCCTCAAGCAGAACCAGAAGAGCAAGTGCAGTGGTCGCTGTGCAGGTCGTGGACAAGTACTTTTTGGCCTCTGCCAGCAACGTGAGCTACTTCTTTGAGGAGGCGGCGTTTGACGCGGACGGCAAGCTGAAGCGGCCCAAGGAGCTCAGCCTCAACAAGGTCGGCCACGGTGAGAGGTCGGCCACAGCATGCCCGTGCTCCTGACAGCATGTGCAGCGCAAGCTTGGCCATCACCCATGTGCACCTGCGTCCATGCGCGCAGCACTACACGACCTGGACCCCGTGTTCCGCACGTTTGCACGGTCGCCGTTCGTAGCCAGCGTCGTGCGCAGCCTGGGGTGAGCAGCGTCGCTACCCACTGCCAGCGTTGCTGCCTCAGTGGCTCTACTGCAAGCGCCTTCCTCGCAAGCTCGCCCACCCCTGCCCGGCGTGCAGGTACCGACGCCCCTTGCCCGTGCAGTCCATGTACATCTTCAAGCAGCCCCACATTGGCGGCGAGGTGTGTGCACCTCTGTTGCTGCACCATGCGAGTGCACGTGCACTGTTGCTGCACCATGCGAGTGCACGTGCCAATACTACCAATCCTGGCAGTTGCTCCTTCCTTGCCACCGTTGCACGAGAGGGGCTTGCATGGCACACCAGCACTACTGTTACCGATTATGCAACCAGCGCTGTGTGCGCAGGTGGTTCCTCATCAAGACAGCAGCTTCATCATCACGGACGCGCCGTCATGCGTGGGCCTGTGGTGGGCCTTGGAGGACTCGACAAAGGAGAACGGCTGCCTCTGGGCCCTCCCAGGTGCGTTGTTTGCTTGGCCGTCGTTGGCCTGGGCAGTCCCAGGTGTGTGCTCTTCAGAACAAAGCGACACCTGGCACGCCACATTTCCTCTCTCTCCTCTCCTCACCCTTCGCCGCCTGACTGCGCATCACCACCCAGGAGTGCACAAGGAGGGACTGAGGCGCCGGTTCCTACGGAGTGCAGATGGGCAGGTGGCGTACGACGGGCCGCCACCTGTCTGGGACCTGTCCAAGTTCGAGCCCGTCGAGTGCGCAGCTGGCACGCTAGTCCTGCTGCACGTGAGTGGCTGCAGCGCCTGGCCTGCGGTGTGGTGTCCCCGCACCAGGCGTTTGTGCGGGCTTCTCACACCCGGCACCCACCCAGCACCCAGCAACAACACCCAGCACCAGTGCTTGCTGCTGTCCCGCGCAGGGTGAGAACGTGCACTACTCGTGCGAGAACACGTCCCCCGTGTCCAGGCACTCCTTCTCGATGCACGTGGTTGAGAGCACACCCGACTACACCTGGTCCCCCTCCAACTGGGCGCAGCGCTCGCCAGACATGCCCTGGGAGCCCTTGTACGACGAGTCGTCCGCGTAGAGGCATTGGCCCTGCTGCCCCCCTGTACCATTAGACCCACCGGTTGCTGCATTTGATGTGACAGCGCCGAGTTGTTGCAATTGCTGTGCTTTGCTCCTGCTCGTGCGAGGCTAGGGCACCGAGACCTGACGCGCAGAGTCCACCATCCATCGCGCAATCGCAGAGGGGAGCGTCCCGATGCTTCAGCGCCTGCGCTGCGGCGGTAGGAGCCTATCGCAGCTGCGCAGCGCGACAGGCGCACCGCTTCGAGCAATGGCTTCATCGGCAGGGGAGGCCCGGCCAGCGGGCGAGGACTCTGCGCGCAGGTGAGCAGGCGTAAGGACTGAGCGTGAGGTGGAGCTGCTGGTGTGGCCGTTTGCATGCACAGACAACACAGCCAGCGTGCGCGTGATGGCATCATGACCGGCGACGCGTGGCGGCGTGCACCTGCAGGAGGAACCGTCTGGCGCTTTCGCAGTCGCTGTACCTGCAGCAGCATGCCGGGGACCTGGTGGACTGGTACCCGTGGGGCCCAGAGGCGCTGGACAAGGCCCAGCGCGAGGACAAGTGCGCGCACGCGGCTCTGCCAGGAGAGCGCAGAAGAGGCGCTGTCTCCATGGACTCAGCATCTCTGCTTGGGTGCACCACGCAGGCCCATCTTCCTGTCCGTGGGCTACTCGAGCTGCCACTGGTGCCACGTCATGGCGCACGAGAGCTTCCACAACAACCAGGAGGCTGCCGACCTGCTCAACCAGCACTTTGTCAGCATCAAGGTGCGCCTACTAAGGGACCTGGATGTCCCACGGCTCCTGCAGCACGTTCAATGTGCGTGCCCCTGTGCGTGCCCCTCGCGCACCTCACAGGTGGACCGTGAGGAGCGCAAGGACATCGACGCCCTGTACATGGCGTACGTGCAGGCGGCCACCGGCAGGGGGGGCTGGCCAATGAGTGTCTTCCTCACGCCTGGCGAGCTCGCCCCCCTCTACGGGGCCACCTACATGCCGCCCAAGGACATGCTGTCAGGTGGCCAGGTGGCCATGCCAGGCTTCCCCACGGTCCTCAAGCGGCTGTCCACCCTGTGGCAGACGCACCGGGAGCACCTCAAGGCCAAGGGCACGAGCATCATGAGCCAGATCCAGCGGTCCCTGGAGGAGGAAGGCAGCATGGCGGCGCACGCTGCTGGGTCTGGGCAAGATGAGCTGCTGCGCACGGCCCTGGTCACGTGTGCAGAGCAGCTCGCCCAGCGGTTCGACGCAGAGAGGGGCGGCTTTGGCTCTGCACCCAAGTGAGGCACACTCTGGCTTTGACGGTTGGGCGCATTCGTGCTTGGCACACAACAGCACCGTGGCGCTGATCCCTGGTGATTGCGTGCAGGTTCCCCCGCCCATCCGAGCTCAACGCCTTGCTCGCCGCCTGGGCACACGCCTCACGGGTGGGTGGCACCTCGGCGCACGTGTTGGGCAAGCATCAGCTGCGAGTCACGCCACCAGAGGGGTTGGCTTGCTGCAACATGCAGGTCGGGCCGGGAGAGCGCACCCAGCACTTGCTGCACATGGTCACGTTCACTCTGCTCAAAATGGCGGACGGCGGCATGTGAGTATGGGCCATATACGCGGCCAGGCCCTGGGGGCAGTCAGCGGTGCGCAAGCCGCGCAAGCCGCACACGTCACACCAGCATGTATGACCTTGCGTTCACCTTGCACGCCGCCTGCGCTGCCAGACACGACCACATCGGCGGGGGCTTCCATCGCTACAGCGTGGACGAGCTCTGGCATGTGCCGCAGTAAGTGCTTTGCATCTGTTGTGGCGATAGTCTGCACTAGACACCCTCACAGGAGCGACCTGCCACTGTGCTGACTGCGCTGCAGCTTTGAGAAGATGATGTACGACAACACGCAAGTGGTGCCGACCTACCTGGCAGCCTTCAGAGCGTGTGGCGGCCGTGTGGGCGGTGGTGGCCCGGCCCTGCGGCTGGCGTCCGTGGCACGTGACACGTTGGATTACGTGCGCCGCGACATGCTGGCACCCGAGGGCAAGGGCCTGTACGCTGCAGAGGTGAGCAGCGGCCGGGAAGCGAGGGGGCCATCGCACGCCAGCATGGCGACACCAGGCGCCTGTCACACGCTGGCAGCTTGCCATGTAACTGCCACGTGCGCTCAGGACGCGGACAGCCTGGACCCCACGGGCAGCAAGCGTGAGGGGTACTTCTACACGTGGAGCAAGGAGGAGGTGGACGCCGCCCTGGGCTCAGAGCTGGCTCAGGCCTTCAACGACGCGTACAGCATCAGCGAGCGCGGCAACTGCGTGCTCTCCCGCCTGAGCGACCCGCATGGCGAGCTGGCGGGACGCAACGTGCCCATCATCCTGCACGACCTTGCTGGTCTGGCAGCGCAGGTGAGGCGCGCAGTGTTGAAGGGACATGTGCAGCACGCTCCTCTCCAGCGCTTCTGCTCACACTCATCACTTGGTCGCCCCCCTCGCATGCGTGCGTAGCGGGGCACGTCGCTGCAGCAGCTCCTGGGTCAGGCACGTCAGCGCCTGCATGCGGTGCGGCTGGCCCGTCCCCGTCCAGAGCTCGACACCAAGCGTGTGGCCGCTTGGCAGGGCATGGGCGTGTCTGCCTTTGCGCTGGCGGGCCGCGTGCTGCCGCCTCAGGAGCCTTGCTTTCCCGTGGAAGGTGCGCGCGCACACTGCGGCATGGCACGGCGGATGCTGATGGGGTGACGCCACCAGTGTTTGATGTGCTGACGTGCTGATGTGCCTACATGCTGATGTGCAGGCTGCCCACCCGCCGAGTACCTGGACACGGCAGTCCGCATTGCGCAGTTTGTGCGCAGCGAGCTGTGGGACGGCGGGGCGCGCAGACTGCGGCACAGCACGGTCTCTGACGTGGCTGGTGCGCATGTTCCGGCGTGCATGCTGTTGTGAGCTCGTCAGCATGCCGGCATGGGCACCACGAGGTGCGCGAGGTGGTGTAGCGCACAGCGCACTTGCCGCGCCTTTTTGTGGTGTGCAGGGTTCGCTGATGACTATGCGCACTTGGTGGCTGGTCTGCTGGACCTGTATGAGGTCGGCGGTGGCCTGGAGTGGCTCCGTTTGGCAGTGGAGGTGCAGGCGGCCATGGATGAGGCCCACTGGGACGAGCGTGGCAGCGGTTACCTCACCAATGCCATGGACGACCCCACGCACCTCGCCAACGTGCGCCTCAAGGACAGGTGCGCAGCTGGCCAGGCACTCTTGCTGGTGGACATCGTGCGCACCCAAACTTGTCTCTGCGTCGCTCTCTCTTAGCGTAACGCGCCTGCCGCCTGTGTGGATGTTGTGTGCGTGCAGTTACGATGGCGCCGAGCCGACTGCAAGCTCAGTGGCGGTGGGCAACTTGGTCCGTCTGGCAGAGCTGCTGCCCGGCAAGAGCGCGGGGGCCTACCTGGAGCGGGCGGACAAGACGTTGATGGCGTTCCAGGTGCGTGCTGCGCTTGCCGTGGCGTGTTGGTGCTCCTCCTCAAGCTACAGGATAGCAGCATGCATGGTAGGTACGCTTGTCTGCGCGCAGGAGAGGCTGACGGAGCTACCCCTGGCGCTGCCACAGATGTGCGCGTCAGGCGCGCGGAGGCTCAGCCAGCAGGCACGACAGGTGTGTGACGCTGCTCGTGTCAGCGTGAGGTGCCTTGGCAGTTGAACTCGCTGATGCTTGCCCAAGCTGACTGCACTGACTGCACCGCTGCGACCATACGTGAACACAGGTGGTGCTGGCCAGTGACCAGGAGGACAAGCGCATGGACGCCTTGCTGGCGGCTGTGCACTCTGGGCCCTTCGCCGCAGAGCAGAGCACCGTGCTCATCCGCCTTGTGAGTTCTGCGGGCAGAGGGTTGCTCGTCGCCATCACTTGCGTGGTGCACGCTCATGGGGTACCCTGCCGTGGCACTCATGTGCACAGGATCTGAGCGAGGACGTTGAGTGGTGGAGCGAGGCGCATCCAGAGGCGCTGGACATGGCACGGTCGCACTTCCGCGCGCACCCAGGTGTGCAGTCCACACCGATGCTCGCCCCACCGTCACGCGGCTTGCTTCTAGGAACCCTTGCACTCATTCATACTCGTACACATGCAGGGAGCGGGCCCACGGCATTCGTGTGCCAAGGCCGCACGTGCTTCCCTCCTACCGAGGACCCGCACCGCGTCGCCCACCTGCTGGCGCAGCCGCTGGCCGGCGGAGTGCGCACCGTGCCCCTGGCTGACCTCCCGACCGGCGGGCACCTCCTGCAGCCGCCAGTCACCCCTCCCAAGGCCGCAGCGCCCAGCGTGCCGCCCCCGTCCTCCTGAGCGCCAGCCTCCGCCTGCGCTGCCTGAGTTGTGCCGCCGCCCCCCTCATCCCCTCTTGCAGCTCACGTTGTCGTTGCCGGTGCACTCTCCACGCTCTGCTCTCGTTGTGCAAGCAGCCGATTGCGCTACTGCTTGCTGCTGCTTGCCGCAGAGGCGTCCGCCTCCTGCACGCCGCGCACCGCACGCAGGCACACCAGACTTGGCACCAGCAATGCTCCTCTCCAGCTGAGCATCCCCACGGCGCTGCCCGGCCTGGAACGCATCACGCACCGCGATTGGCGTGGCGTGCCGAGAGGCCGAGAGGATGTAGGCCGAGCCCCTGCCCAGCTCAAACAGGCCGTAGAGCGTCGCAGCGAGCAGCACGGCCGACGTGGACTTGTAGGCCAGGTCGTAGAAGCGCGCGCGGCCTGAAGGCAGCGCCTTGAACCACGGGTGCTGGAAGCGGCCCCCGTCATCGACGTGTTTAAACATCGGATTGGCCGACATCCTTGCTGCGGCGGTGATTGCTGGGGCTCCTGGCACGGTTCGACGAGCCGCTGAAGCACTTCCGAGCTGAGCCCTCAAACCTCTCGCATGGATTTTCGCCGTGGCGCTGCGAGAGCGGGTGGCTCGGTCCTTCTAGCGTTCAGGGAGTCCTGCTCGCTGGTGACACGAGGTGCGCGCCTCCCCTCCCGTGCGCGTGGCTCGAGGGCGCTTCGTGCAGGGGCGGCCCACAGCAGCAGCTCCGAGAGCAGCGCGTGGCGCGGCTGGCAGCTTTGCGTGGAGGCGTCTGCAGCTTCTGGCGCCGCCTCGGGACCAGCAGCCGCCTGTGCAGTGGGCGCCAGCAGCAGCCATGGAGATCGTGCTTGCGCGAGGGGTCTCCGCGCCGCCGCAGACGCGCTGCGGGTGCTGGTGGTGGTGCGCAGGTTGCCTCAGGCACCGAACAGCGCTCCAAGATGGGTCGCATGCACAGCAAGGGCAAGGGGAAGAGCTCGTCGGCTCTCCCCTACAAGCGCACCGCGCCGAGCTGGTGCAAGACCACCGCGGCCGAGGTGACCGAGTCCATCAACAAGCTGGCGCGCAAGGGCATGACGCCCTCGCAGATCGGCGTGGTGCTGCGTGACTCGAACGGCATCCCACAGGCGAGTACTGCACCACCACCTCCATGGCCAGCAGGGGCAGCACCAGCCACGCGCGCAGCTCGGCTGGTTTTTGCGGGCAGGCCACGGCGTCACCCCAGCGCGCGCTCGGCGCCCACGCACTGCAGGTGGGGTCGATCACTGGCTCCAAGATTCTGCGCATCCTCAAGACGAGCGGCCTGGCGCCCGAGATTCCAGAGGACCTGTACCACCTCATCAAGAAGATAAGCGGATGCAGCTGGTCTCTCTGCCAGCGCCTCAGCGTGGGGAGGATGCAGCGTGGGGTCGGGTGCGCACTCTTGCGACGCGTGCTGTTCCCTCCCTGCGACTGTGCGTCCGCACGCAGTGTCCATCCGCAAGCATCTGGAGCGCAGCCGCAAGGACAAGGACGGCAAGTTCAGGTGCGCGCGTCCTGCCGGCGGGACCGCTGGGACCGCAGGCGGCGGCTGGTGCAGCGGCCCCAGCAAGGCCAGGCAAATGCAGGCTTGACAAGCGTGCGTACTTTTTCCTGTGCACAGGCTGATTCTGGTGGAGTCGCGCATCCACCGCCTGGCTCGCTACTACAAGCGCGTCAAGAAGCTGCCTCCCAACTGGTGCGCAGCATGGGGGATGGAGCAGGCTGGACTGGGGCAGTGCAGTGTTGGGCCATCAGGCGTGCGACGCGTGGGTGCTGGGCAGGCAGAGGTGGGGCGTTGCGTTGCATTGGGGCCATCAGGCGTGCGACGCATGGGTGCAGGGTAGGCAGAGGTGGGTCAGGGAGTTGGGCCATCAGGCGTGCGACGCGTGGTTCTGGGCAGGCCGACGCGGGGCAGACCGCCGGAGTTGGCCATCAGGCGTGCTCTGGCTTGGGTGCTGACTGCAGCTCCACACGCCATGTCTTTGCCACCGCAGGAAGTACGAGTCGGCGACGGCTTCCACCCTGGTGTCCTAAGCCTGGCTTGCCTGGTCAGTTGCTTCGGAGTTTGTGGAGGTGACTGCGATGTGGCAAATCGGATTCTCTTCTCGTTGGCAAGGAGCATCGCTCAGCTGCAGCTCCGGGTCGGCAGCAGGTGCAGCGGAGCTTGCAGGTTCATGGCAGGTCTTTATCCATGCGGTCATCAGCGGACGGTGGGGGTGGCTGTTTCCGGGCTGCAGCACCAGGTGGCGGGGGCGGGGGCGGCCACTGCAGCGTGGGTGGCACCCTGCGGCCGCCTCCTCCTCCGGGTGGGGGCTGCTTGGGAGGCTGGGTCCGCAGGTGCAGCACTCTCCGGACGGTCTCGGCGTACCCCAGCGTGAGCAGCTGTGACGCGCTCGACAGCGCCCACGTAAGCAGCAGGTTGCCGGAGACCGCGAAAAGCGCATTGATCGCCGTGATCTTGAACACCGTGCGGAGGCCGAGCATAGTAAACGTCAGTTGTGCCGGCAGCGCAGTGATGGCCTTTTGCAGCGCCTGGTAGAGCTTGTACTCGTTGAGGTCACGTTCCACCTGTGGTCACGCGGTGGCACGTGCGTTCCAAGTGATTGCGCTCACGCCGCCACACACTTGCGCGCTCGACACACACACACACACGCCAGTCACGACTCACGGGGTCGTCAGCAGTTGAAGCTTCTGCCGTGCTTGTGCCAGTTGACATGACCGCCCAGTTGGTCGCGACGGACAGAGCGACAGCTTCAGCGTCTGCATGGGGACAAAACGTGGCAACACATGAGAAGCATCCACGAGTGAGGAGGGCACACACGGCCACAGGCGAGCGCCACACGTGGCGCACCAGCACGCACCTGCCAGTGCAGGAGGCACCAACACCAGCGAGAGGAGCGATGCCACCACCCATCTGCACGCCTCGGCGGTGGCGATGTTGTCCCCCACGGCTCCCGCGCCCAGGGCCAGCCAGTCGTCCGCGCCCGCCTCAAACGCACGGTCTGTCAACCATCCTGCCAGAAAGGTGAAGATGAGCCCCCGCTGCAGCAACTCCTTGGTGCCCTCACGGACCATGACGAGAGCGCCGTCCACAGCCACTGGGATGTCCTGCCGGATCATGGCTGACGACGCAGCAAAGCACGCCTGCTGCAGCGCTAGCGTGGCCTGAAGCAGCGCTGGTGTCAGCTGCTGGTCACCAGAGCTCTGCGCGGGTGTCGTCGGCAACACGCACGGTTCTTAGAGTGCTCGGAGGCGAGAGCGGTGGTGCGTGCTACCACGTGTGGTGCGGTGCAGAGTCACACAGAGGCTCCGCACCTGCGAAATGGAAGCCATGGTGGGGCCCAGGACCTCCAGGTTGAAGGGGTAGCGCGTGGAGGTGCTGCTGCTCTCTGCCGTGCTGCTGCTCTCTGCCGTTGTGCTGCTGCTCTCTGCGGTGCGCCGGGATTGCTGGTGCCACGGCGCGCCAAGCAGGCCCCACTCCAAGGCCAGCACCGCCGCCCCCAGCATGAGCACGAGCCGGGAGTCTTCTGGGGGTACTGCTGCTGACCACTGGCTCCACAGGTCGATGCCGGCCGCTTGAGCTCCCAGCACAGCAATGGAGCCATTCAATCCGATGGAGACGAGAGAAGCGATGATGCGGTCATCATCCCACGGTGCCTTGCCCTGTGGTGGCTCCTCTGCAGCCCTGGCCACCACCACTGGCGCTGCCTGCCGCTGATGCCACACGCGCCGGCGGCTGGGTGGAGTGCAGCAGCCCATGCCTGCAGCCCTCAGCTGCACTGCGCTCTTCATCCTGCACGCTGCTCTGCCCCCCCTGCACCCCCCTTCGGCGTCAGTCGAACCGCAAGCCCTGGGTGAATCGGGTGCTGCGGTGATGAAGCTTTGCGGAGAGGGCTCTCTTACGTGACTTTGCCAGCACTCTTCCCGAGCAGCAATCGGCACCAAGCGGCGCACCTGCACGTTCGCCAGGCGCTGCCCAGACGGCGTGCCACCTTCAGCGCGCGTGCGAACAAGCGAGCCTCTGCAGCGCCGAGCCAATGGTGCAGCTCACTCAGGGCGCCATCATCGGCGTGGGCGACCCAGGTGCGGTGATGGCTGCGCACCTAGCGCGCTGAGTCTGCGCGTCGTGCAGCAGCACGTTCCACAGGACCAGGCCTCGAGGAGGCGCAAGCGCAAGTGCCGCATTGGCGTCCTGGCACCACACGCAGTGATGGACATCCTGGCCAAGGTGGACCACGCCTTCGTGGCGACCATCACGGGCGAGCCGGGAGGGTGCACGCCCGTCACGCCGCAGGAGATGCACGACCTGCTGCAGCGCGTGGGCGCCCAGAGCGCGCTCAAGAGGTGCGCTCGCCGAGCGCGCGCCATCGCGCCCTGGCCTTGCCGTCTTGGCGTTGCGTTGCGATTGCGCCGCCCGCCCCGCGCGCCCTCGCCGCGTGGTGCGCAGGATCCCGGGCGGCAGCGCGGCCAACGTGCTCAAGGGCCTGGCCAACATCTCAAGGCGCACGCTGCCCTGCAAGTTCATGGGGATGGTGGCCAAGGATGAAACGGGCGCCGAGTACAGGTGAACGGCCGCGCTGGCGCTCTCGACACGTCCTCGGCACAGCATGCGCTCAGGCACGTGCTCACTGTGCTATTGCTGTAGCTGCTGCTGCACGCTGCGCAGGGCGGAGCTCAGCCAGCAGGGTGTGCAGCCGCTGCTGCTTGAGTCGGACACCGGCACCACGCCCTCGGCCAGGTGCCTGTGCCTGGTGACCCCCGACGGCCAGCGCACGATGCGCACCTGCCTTGGCGCGTCCCTGGAGCTGCAGCACGTCTCGCAGCTCCCCAGCGAGTGAGTCACTCAGCTGAGGCTGCTCACAGCTGCGTGTGCAAGACGGGTGCAGGACGCGGCAGAGGGGTTGAGGGGTTGCGCCTTGGCTCGCTCATGCGCCTTGCAGATGGAACGTCGGCGCGCAGCTCATCCACCTGGAGGGCTATTGCTTGTACCGACCGGCCTTCACCAAGGAGCTCCTTGCACAAGCACGCGCGCAGGGCGCCACCACGTGCATCGACCTGGCCTCCTTTGAGGTGCGGATAGCTGCTCACCATGTCAGGCGCTCCAGATGCTTGCGGCCAGACCAGGTCGTGCCACACCTGTGCCTTGGCCCTACCTGACAGTGCCGTTGCGCCACGTGTCGATGCAGCTGGTGCGGAACTGCAAGGATGCATTCCTGGAGCTCCTGCGTTCGGGCAGCATCGACTTGCTCTTTGCCAACGAGGAAGAGGCGGCGACACTGGCGGTGGAGATGCAGCTAACGCCTGGCGATGGTGCGGCAGTGCTATACATCAGGGACAGCCCACAGCTTGCGTGGCACCTTGTGGGGATAGACGGTGAATGGCAATTGCACTCTTGCTTTACGCGTTGCAGCGGACCACGAGACCAAGGTCAGGGCCGCCCAGGACTTCCTGCTGCAGTACATTCAAGTGTCCATCGTGAGCATGGGCGCCCGGGGCTGCATGGCCAGGAGCAGGGACGGGCGGACCGGCGGGAGCGGGGCACCCAATGTCAAGGTGGTGGACACGATTGGCGCCGGCGACTGCTTCACCGCAGGATTCCTCTACGCCTACCTGCTGGTGAGAGCTGTGCACTGGTGTGCTGCGTTAGCACGTGAGCACCAGCTGTGTCCTCAAGCCCGTGCTGTGAGCCTGCTGCTGCCCACACTGGCTGCTAAGAAGCATGTGTCACCACTGCACGCGCCTGCAGGGCAGTGATTTGGCCACGTGCTCCGCGGTGGGGTGTGCCGCTGGTGGTCAGGCGGTTCAGAGCGAGGGCGCCGAGCTGTCCGATGATGCATGGGAGACGCTGCAGTCCACGGTGGCCACCATTTTGGCCCTCCCCAAGGCAGCCAACGGGGTGCACTGACCACAGTATGCTAGAGCTTGTGCCTGCTTTGTGCCATCATGGCTTTTTTCTTCGGCATCCAAAACTTGCTCTGCCCGCAACACTCGGCTGTCAGTGCGTGCTCGTCGTCGCGTTCCACCTTGCTGTTCCAGCCATGCCGGAGATTTTGCAACCCGTAGAGAGAGAGAGAGAGAGTGGGAGATG
>QAXK01008523.1:0-19531 GCA_004335735.1 Chlorella sp. KRBP | reverse complement strand
ACTGAAAGGACCTTGCGGTCCCCCAGCAAGTCCCTAGTCCATTGTGTGCTGGGTAAAAATACACAATGTGAGCAACACATGATGCAAAACCAAAGCATAACAGCACATAGCCATTGTGTGGAGTGCATCTGAGCTTTACAGCTGGGAGCCTGCGCTGCTCACAAGAGCCGGTTGCTTCCTGTCATACAATGCAGAAGCTACAGCTACTTGCGTACTCCGATGCTCACAACTTGACACACAACTTGACACACAACCTCAGGCTGCTACATTCAGCTATTGCCAGCCGCTGCAGCAGCTGCCTGACTCCCTGCCTGGCCCTGCAACCCCATGTGCTGCCCCTCAGCCAGCAGCACCCCCATCAGCAGCTGCAGCTTGCGCGTCACGTGCGGGGGCAAGCTGCTGCCTGCGCCTGACAATGCCTGCACCTCGCAGCACACCCCATGTGCACGCCTCAAGTTGTGGTCTGCGTCGTCCTGCTCTCCAAGCGCCTGTTTGACGGTCACACACAGCAGCGACAGCACACACGTGATACCAACAGTCAGACCCAGCCGTGCCAGCAGTCCCTAGTCTGCTGTGACGAGCAGGAACCACTTTCATAAAGCAAGGAAGACACACAAAGCAGTGCATCCTTCCTTCGCATTGTGCAAACCGAGCGCTTGAGCGGGCTGCTGTTGCCAGAGTATCTGCTGGGCTGCAGGTCAGAAACGGACGTGTGAGCCCACAGCGGACCAGCCTCGCACCTTGCAGACATCAGCCACCTTGATGAGGGACGCAGCAAGCTCCAGCTGCTCCTGAGGGCCTGCCTGTCCGCATGTGAGGGGGCCGCAGCACAGCTGCCGCAGCTGCAGGGCCTGCCTGTACAGTGCCTTGGCAGCGGGGAGCTGCTGGGACAGGTACAGGGCATCACCCAGCCTGTAACCGAGGCAAACGGCAAGGGCAGGCACAACACCAATAAGAACAGATAAGGCTGACAGGGGATGGGTTGCAGCAGGGATGTTGGACCCCAGGGAGTCCAGCATAAAAGTCCAGCAAACACGCATAGCTGCAGACACATCGTGGCCGAGTGGGCTGGTCCTTGGACATTCTCAGCTGACACATACCCTCAGCAGCCCTGATGGGAGCTTCGGCATTAGCCCGTCGCTCGACTCAGCAACAAATGGACAACAACCAAGATCACTGGCAGGTTCTGGGGTGCTGAAACTCACTTGTTGAGTGACACAGACATGGCATGTGCGGCCTCTGCAGAATCCTCCGAGAAGGGTTGTACTGCTGCCACACTCTCCCTGTACTGCTGGTCCGCTTGCTCAGGCTGGCCCAGTCGCTGGTAGCAATCGCCCAAGCAGCCGCACACAGTCGCCAGCTGTACTGCTCGCGACACTGCTGCCGCGGCTGCTAGACTCCCAGGGTGCCGTTGATGCTGCTGCTTACTCTGGATGTCACCGTACATGTCATCCCCCCGGTCTGCTGTGCCAACAGAGTCTGCTGTATCATCCACAACACCCTGTGAGCTGGCACCTGCTGTCAAGCCCCCCAGAGACACCCCTGTGGAACTGACACCCCCTGTTGCTGCTGTACCTGCTGCGGCAGCAGCTGCTGCCGCTGCTGCTATGTTCCCTGCAGGAGCCAACTCAGAAGGCGTGGGTGGGGCAAGGCTTGAATCAAGCAGGCACTGCTTGGCCTTGCCCAGCCTATGCATGGCTGCATGGAGGTTGCCCCCAGCTAGGGACTTGAGGCCCTGTGCCATGTAGAAGGATGCTGCACTGTTGTCAGGCAGAGGGCCCAGGTCAGCCTGCAGGACGCAACAAGGCAAGCACCGTACCAGCCCGTTCAGTGGATGCTATTGCTTGTGGGCTCTGCCAACTGAGCATTGGCTTTTCCCAGTCACAGATGCCCAAGTCACAGATGCCCGACACTGAATGATTGTGTGCTGTGCCAAAAGTGTGATGTGTGCAACGCACAGAAACTGCGGTGGACTGTGCAAGTGTGCAGGCTGTTGCCAGTCTATGACAGCTAGTGAGCTGCGGTATACAACCCAAGGAGGCACCTGAGTGTCAAGACAGTCAAGAAGCAGCAAGCCGCGGCTGTTACCTGTGCTGCTACCAGCTCTGGTGACTGGCTGTGTGTGTCCAGGAAGGTGTCGACGAGTCCTACAAGGATCCAACACACGCAGCAGCACACAAACGTCAGCTGCGCACAGCCAGCACATCCTTGGGTACATTGTAAAAGTAAACAAGCATCAGCTGCATGGATCCACCCCTCGGACTAGCCAAGCCATCCAAGTGCCAGCTGCTGAGAGCATGGAAGGGTACAGGACAAACTCCTGCTGTTCAGGAACGATCCATATGGACCATGTCATTGCAATATACACCTGGAAACTTGTATTATTTCAGAGGGTCCGTCATGCCAGCATATAGCAGGAAGCTTGGGTTGTTGTCAGTGTGCTCACCAGCCAGTTCACTGTTGGGCTCCAGACCATCCACATCCCTTCCACAAGAGGGACAGTCTCGCGTCTGCGAGATGCATGAACGGCAGAACGTGTGCTGGCAGCTGCTGACCTTATGGGCATCAAACAGAAGCCCTTTGCAGACGGGACAGTGCAGTGTACTGAGTTTGGGGCCTCTTGAAGTGCCAAAGCCTAGAGGGCATGTTGCTGCTGCTGCTGGAGTGTCGTCAGCTGCTGGCCTGGGCTTGGATGCAAAGGGGCAGAGAGAAATGCTAGGAGTGTCCTTTTCAGCCGCTGCTGCGAACGGGCACCCCGTGCCTTGCATGTTTCTGTTGCTGACGGTGACGGTGCTGCTGTGGTGAGTGACACGGAAGCAAGTGAAGCGTGAAGCCACTTCGATGGCAAACAGCTCTTACGCCATTGACTACAGACACATCCACTCTGTGGACGTCATGCGCCACAGTGCGGAGTACATCATCATGACGAGCTTGAGTGAGAGGATCTGCCCTCACACTTGCATTACCAGTCACGACAGAACACTACTCCTTCGTGCCGACTCAATACTATGGATTACGTTTCACCTTTTACCGCCAAGCAGACGCCTCCAGAACATTTCTCGCGCGCAAGCAAGCACTGGTGCATGCAAAGTCTCATTCGCTTGTTCAAGCCTGCAGCAAGGATGCCCAGCGACAAGGCGAAGGCTTTTGTACAGGACAGGATTACCACACACAAGGTGTGCTGCCCAGTTGGCTGCCGTAGCTGGTACTGTGTGGTCAACCTGCTGCTGCAACCTCAGCTTGGGAGTTGCATGGTTCATACTGGGCGGCTGCGTGTACCAGACTGTCAGTAGGCGCGACCATATCTGCATCCGAGTTTCTCACAGTCACTTGTGTTCTGGCTGCCCTGTGCAGGTGGTGGTTTTCAGGTGCGCTGCCGGACAGCTGGTAGCACCAGACCGGCACAGAACTGCACTTGGGCCTCGTGCACGTGTGATGCACACTTGCTGCAGTCACACTCACTGAATTTATGTCAACGATCGTAAAGAGTAGACCACTGCAGCAGTTGACCTGTGGCAACATGATGCAGCGAGCACCCTCTACAGCAACAGATCATACACTGCGACGCAGTTACTAGCAAGCTAAACCTACGGCCTATTCACGCTATTCTTCACCAGCACTTATGTTACCTCTGTTGCTGCTACTCTGCTGCTACCTGTACGTGCAGCAAAACATACTGCCCGTACTGCATCAAGGCGAAGAAGGCGTTGGGCCAGTTCCTGCAGCCAGATCAGATGGAGTGTGTTGAGGTGAGCTGTGTCTTGAGAGTTGAGTGATCCCCAAGATGTTCTGTGTAGTGACGGCAACAACTGTGGGCTGTGCCAGTGCCTCAACACACTCGCAGGCAAAACCTGCATGTGCTTTATGCTTGGAACATTCAGCTGCAGTTGCTGCTGCAAGCCTGCACTCAGATAGCTTGCGTCCCGGGACCAACATGCGGTCAAGAATCCCTTCAAGGTGATACCCAGTCTCATATCATGATCTTTCAGACATTGGTTTCCACATCCCGCCCTCCCTCGCGAACTTGCTGGACTGTGCAGCTGGACAACTTGCCATCAGGTGACAACATCATCGACATCCAGGACGCATTGTACGAGATTACCGGCGCGCGCTCAGTGCCACGCGTTTTCATTGGCGGCAAGTTCATTGGTGGAGGTGATGACACAGCAGCCAAGGCATCCAATGGGGAGTTGAAGCAGCTGCTGGTTGCAGCAGGGGCTGTCAAGCAGTGAAGCAGCGGAGGTTGCATATTATGCAGGAGCAGTTGTGGGTTCCAGGTTGTTGCGCGCTGCAGTTGCTGGCGCAATTGAACGTTGCAGGTTGCAGACTGCATCTCCTGAAGCAGCAGGTGTGCAGTGTCTGTGGTGTGTGGCCATGGAGATCCAGAGATCACACAGGCCACCTGCTACTTGCAGTATGCTTGAGGGTTCCAGAGGTCGCAATCAAATGAGGTTATCACTTGGTGACATGTGTCCTTTCCTGTGACAAGCGGCAGGTTGTGACAAGCTGCAGTTTGTGATCCAGCTGTGTGCTTGTGTGGTTCTGGAGTTGGTGAAGCTGCGGTGGCTGGCATCGCAAGCCATAATGCAAGCAGTGGAGCTGATAAGGCAGGGCGGACCTGCTTGACCGCTCAGCTATGTATTTGGGACCAGGTGACCTGGTTCAGCCAACCCCCAGCCAGCACTGTCCCAATGCATCACAGTTTGTGTGGTCCTGTACAGGACTTGTGCATGGATGTCCGGGGGCAATTGTGAGGATGGTTGTCACAAGTTGGTGTCACATGCCTTGCATGCCAGCTGTGCGATGTGCCCAGCGGCCTGCATGCCAGCTGTGCGATGTGCCCAGCAGCCTGCATGCCAGCTGTGTGATGTGCAGCAGCCTGCATGCCAATGTGTTGATGTCCGCTGTTGGTGCACAGGATGTTTTGAGGTGTTTATGTAAAGAGCATGCTGGGATTCGTTGACAGGCGATGTTGTGGTGACAAGGCGAGTTTCTTTACCTAGGCGTGACACACAGGCATAGGTTGGGTGGGATGTTGCAATCTGGCTCCAGAGTGGAGGCTGGAGTGTGCAGTGGCTCTTGCCAAGGAACCCTAAGTCTGGAATCGAAACAATATGTATCTCTCTGAGACTCTGTGTGGCAACAGCACTGGTTACCGGCATGCACTTTGCCAAACAAGAGACACTGCCTTGGTGTGGTGACTGTTGCATGCACTCGATGGTTCATACAGACATGTTGCACAGCCTGGAAAGCAGCAAAACACCAGGCAAGTCACGCCGGTGGCACTTGTCAACTCATACAGACTGGGGGTCATGAAAGGCATACATGTACATGGGCTACACAAGGCCCCGCCCCCACCCGGACCCCTTGGGAGTACCAATGGCTGTCCCCAAGCCATTGCAGTATACTGGACAGTCAGACACACGGCGCTAACGCTCTTTCCTAGTATTCCGCAATTGTACTGCACAAGAGAGGCTTCAGGGGAACAAGCACGCAGGCCTCAGTACACACCAGCTACAGCAGTACCCCCATGACCAGCTGTGTCATCAGGCGCAAGTGCATCAACAGGGTGACCCCGTCCCACCACTCCCAGTCATACACCAGGCCTCGGCATGCTGTGTGGCTGCATACGGCACTGGAAGACACTACGCCAAGGTGACGTAGTGCTTCTGAGAGGAGTCCTCCTCTCAATCAGTGCGGTCCAAAGCTTGACACGCGTGAACAACAGGTCATGTTCTTGGGTGGGGGGTTCGCTGAGCTTTACTCACTGGATAATCACCATGCAGCATGTCGTCGTACCCAGGTTCTCCCACAAAATCGCCTCCATCACACACCATCACACACCATCACACTTCATCACACAACGTCACTGGCATCACACAGGGTCTTGCAAGTCAGCACAAACCACTGTACAAGGGCCCGAGTCAGCCCAGGCCCATCCAATTCAACCAAAGTCAGCAAAGCCGCGGGCCACCACATCACAAGGTGCTGATGAAGAAGCGGCCACCTCTGCCAGCAAACTCATTCTGTGACTCAACCTGCAGCTCCTCAAGATTTGGCAGTGCTGCCCACACATCTGCATGAGCACGCAGCATCCTGGAGCCACTGCCACTACCCCCGCCTGCAGCCGCCGCTGCCGCTGCTGCTGCTGCTGCTGTCCGCACGCCAGCTGCACGTACGTGTGACGTCCCTGCTGCTGCTGCTGCTGCTGCTGCTGCCTGGCCACGTTTTGCTGGGGTGGGGCTCGAACCGGCCCCAGCTGCTGATGTGGCGCCTGGGCCAGATGCTGACTTGGCACCTGGGCGTGGGAAGGCCCTGGCCCGCACATCACTGATCTCCATAAGGTTGAGATGAGTGAGACGAGTGAGGTGTGATGCAGCAGCCAGCACAGCCCACTTCTCGACCTGTGCGTTGTTACGCAGGTCCAAGTGCTGCAAGTGTGACAGGGCGGGGCAGCCCAGCTGTCTCACACCTTCCGAGCTGATGTCGTTGTGGGCCAGGTCCAGATGAGTCAACCTGGAACAGCTGCTGATGTGGCCGATTGCATCATCTGCGGGCAAGATGATACACACAAAAGGAGACCCATCAACCCAGGGAGGCAGTGCATGGGCCAAAATTCCCCCTGTTGTTCGCCTTCAACAACTGCCAGTGGCATTTCAGCAGCATGAATGCCATGCAATCCATCAAGTCACTGAAAGCTTTAGGTACAGGGCCAAACATGGCTTGAGAGACAACGCAGCAAAGCAATGAGAGCACATCTGGCAGCCGCACACACCAAAAAGACAAGGCATGTATATGCAGAGTTTTAGAACACACAGTGCAAAGGAGAGCTACCTGTCAGCTCAGGCCTCATGGCTCTCAGCTCCAGCCGCTCCAATTTAGGCAGCTCCCTGAGCACCTTGAAGCCAGCACCAGTCACCTGGTTGTAGCTGCACACACACATAGAGAGACACATGCAGCAGGCAAACGCAGGCAACCGCAGGCAACAACACACAGTGTTTCGACATGACAGCAAGCACCAACACCATGCTGCGAGTGGGCAGAGTCTCGGTTGTACTTGTGCCTTGAACCAGCCAGCAGAGTCCGCAGTTGCAAGCATGAAGATGACCGCCTTCACGCAAGAATTCGTCCCTGCTGAGTCGCCTGGTCTGCGATGACTGTGCCTGCTTGCAACTTCCCGCTGGCACAGGCCATATGTTTGATGCCAGGCTGCTGCACACCTTGCCTGCATCAAGCTGAAGCACCCTGGCACACCCTGATGCACCCTAAAACAGTCTCTGGCAACAGCGCCCCAGCTGCGTCAACAACCCCTCTCACACTGCAACCCCCTTGCCAACACACACATCATCACCTGATGTTGAGTGTCCTGAGGCTCGGGCCCAGCTTGCCCAGCAGCTTGGCCTGTGCATCACCCAGCCCCGTGCAGGGGACCGACAGCATCCGCAGCCGCCCCGCCTCCGCCAGAGCCCCAAGCAGCGCACTGCAGGCATACACGCGGCAAGTGGGCAGCGTGTGAGGCGTGAAGCAGTTCCAGTTGCTGTCCACCCAGCTTGTCAATGCACGGCATCATTATGCAATGCTGGCAGCAGACAGCAGCGTACACATTGTGCCAGGGGGGGGTCCAAATCAACTTGAGGGAACAAAAGCAGTGCCTGACACACACTTTGGCATTGGCACACAATGAGTAGCACCTGTGACTGTTCCTGCTGACAGAAGCTGACAGGTTTGCGCCATGATTACAGCCGCACAACGAATGTTTTACCTGCATGTGCGTGTCTTGGACAGCTGCAGGGAGTCGTCCTCCCCACCCTCAGGGTGTGTGCTGGGGTCTGAACCCAGCGTCAGCGCTGTCAGCTGCTGAGTCAGCACCGACCCTGCAAGGTGACTCACTGCCCGAGCTGGCACAGCATCAAACAGCATCAGGCTCTGCAGCGGCAGCGCTGCGAAGACCTTGGAGCAGTTCAGCTGCAGGGGGTTGCGGCTGAGGGCTAAGCTGGTGAGTGATACAAGTCCAGTAAGAGGCTCGGCTTTTGTCAGCCGGTTGTTGCCTGCATCGAGCACCTGCAGCTGCGGGAGCGCTGTGCAGATGGCTGCCATGTTGGCGTTACTGAGGCTGCTGCTGCCGACTGCAAGGCTGGACAGCAGGGTTAGCTGCTGCAAGTGCTGCAGGGCAGACACATCCAGCCCAGGGTTGCCTGCGCAGCACAACCAAGAAGCAGCCGGGTTGAGTCTTCGCTCTGCAGCAGTGTCAAGTGGTGTGATGTTGCTGCTCAGGCAGTTCAGGGACACTGCAGCTGCAACTCGGAAAGTGCACTACACTGAAGGAGTCTGAGTCAGCAGCAACACATGACTAAGTTGAGTTATGGTAATGCAGCACGAAAGCAGCTGCAGGACTCACTGGACAGGTTGAGGTCCCTCAGGCCATGCAGGGACGCACACACAGCTGCTAGCGCAGCTGCGTTGATCCTGCAGGGGTTTGCACAGCACAGTGCACAGCACAGCATAGCACAGTAGTGGCGGACACCAGGTTCAGCAGTACAGCAGTTGCAGACTCCAGAAACCAGCACAGCACACAGTGGTTGCAGACAACGCAGACGAGCAAGCTTCACACAGTCACGCACCACAGCGCAGCCTGTGAAGGTACTGTGACCAGACTATGCGGACTCGAGCCTGTGTGGCTGGCTTCAGTGTGGATGACAAGCAGTGCAGTGCTTGTGTCCTCGTCACCTTGATTTTGCTTCTGGGATTTTGGACCTTTGAGAAAAAGCACACAGCTGGAAGCCCAACACTTACAACCCAACACTCACGACCCCAACACAAGATTCCCTCACCTGTTGATGGACAGGTCCAGCCCCTGGAGCTTGCTGCAATGCTGGGCGATGCCTGCAGCACCAACTGCCCCAATGTTGTTGCCACTTAGGTGCAGCAGCTGCAAACCCGGTAGCCCCTTGGCCAGCAGCACTGTGGCGTCATCGCCGATGCTGAACTGCTGCAGCTTCAGGCTTGTCAGCTGCGACATGACGGCCAAGCCACGCACGCCATCTATCGCCAGCCGCCGGGTCCTGCTACCTTGGAGCCATAAGGAGGCCAGGTGTGGGGCTGGCAACGATGCAATGGCAGCGCAGTCAGCAGGCGTCAGCCGCATGTTGGCTGACAGCTGCTGCAGCTGTAGCTGCCGCGGCTGCTGGGGCTGCTCAGGCTGCAGGTGAGCCTGTGCTGCCTGTTGCCGGTCAGCTGGAGAGGCGTGGTGGTGCGCGACAGCAGCTTGCTGTAATGGCTGCTGCTGCTGCTGCTGCTGTCGTGTTTGGATGCTGCGTTGCTGCTGCACAGGATGGCCTTGCTGCTGGTCCGGGTCCTGCTGCTGCTCGCCTTCTGGCTGCTGCTGCTGCTGCTCCTTGTAGGAGTGTTGCCCTAAGGGTGATAGCTGCAGCTGCCGCGGTTTGTTGGCACCCCCACCCCTGAGGCAGTGTCCAGCAGCAGCAGCAGCAGCGGCGGCGGCAGCACGACCATCACCACTGCTACCAGCAGCGGCAGCAGCAGCATCTGTTGCTCCCGCAGATCCTGCTGCTGCAGCTGCAAAAATGAGGTCCCCAGAGGGGCTCGGGGTGGACAGGTGGTCACAGCCAGCAAACAGGCCCCCGAATGTGGGCTGTGGCGTTGGGCTGTCTGTGTAGCCTTCTGTGCTGCCACTGTCGTAGCCACCCTCCTCACTGCTGTTCCCTTGCTGCTGACTGGCAGGCTCCTCGGCGCTGCTGCTGGGCTGCGACTCATGACTGTCGCCGCTGCTGTCGTTGGTTTCGCCGCCGTTTGGTGAGACCCCATGGTGTGCTGACGTGTCCCGTGAGGTGCCGTCTGAGTCAGCCCCTCCCTCTGAGTGAGAAGCGTGAGAAGGAGAGGCAGGTGCTGCCTCAGCAGCGGCATGCAAGGCCTGGAACAGCATCAGCCTCGTCTGTGGGCTGCAGTTGCGTCCAAAAAGCCCCACCGTCGCCATATGGAGCTGCTCCAGCGCTGTTGCATGCTTGGTGAGCCATTTTGAGAGGGACAGTGCTCCTGCATCGCTGGTGAGGCCTACTGACAGCTGGTTGGTGTTCTGCAGCAGCACACGCCTCCAGTCCTGACACACTGCGGCCAGCGCACCATGCAGGTGACGCTGTGTGCCACCTGCGAGGACGATCTGCGTCAGCAGCGCCTCTGGAAGCTCCTGGAGCAGCTGCTGGTTGGCATGATGGTTGCAATCAGGGTCCGGTGGTAGCTGCTGTTGTGTGATGTTCTGCTGCTGTTGGTGTTGCTGCTGGCATTGCTGAAGGCTGCTCGTTGACACTGCAGTGACATGATCAGCTAAGAGCCTCTGACGCTTCCTTCTGTCCATGTCTCAGCGTCAAAGGCGAAGCCTCGTAGCAGTCAGTGTAATGAGGCAGTTGTGAGGCAGTTGTGAAGCGAAATAGTTTGCATCAGTTGCAGAAGCTCCTATCGGCAATTCACGTGCTTGAGATGTCTGTAGACTCCCAGCCTAAAGAACACACAGCATCGACTTTGAGAGGAGGTCTAGTGTGGTTGCGTACCACTGTTAGGCCAGATCAGCTCGATTTTAAAATCAGACCTGCTGTTGGATCACAGCATGCTTTCGCGCTTCTTCAGAACCTTGAAATGTCATGTTTGGTAGTCTCTATTACATTATGCGATATTGCATCAGACAGCTCGTCACGCGGTCCCACCCAGCTTACTGGACACTGAGTCACCTGGACTGAAAACGTGACCAGCATGACAGTCTGCACACGACGACACGGCCTGCCTGCTGCTGGTCAATGGTAAACGTGTGATCTTAATTACCCCTTGCACCATCAGTGGCCTTCTCACAGTCCGAGCCCCTTGTGGAACACACATCCTCACATCGCAACCATGCCAGGTCTCCTTCAGACCGACTCGGCAACCTCTGAGCGTCTCTATGCTGCCGTAGCAGCTGAGGTGGGGTCGCTCGTGTATCGCATGCTTGGCGTCGACGTGGCAGCAGGGGATCTTGCCAGCCTGGACAGCTGACTGTGCTCCACCACAAGCCTTCTGACGAAAGGGTGCTGTAACGTACACTGTTCTGTCCTGCAGTTTTTTTGCACCCTCCTGTTCGCATTCTTTGGTGGCGCTGCTCCTCCTGGCTCTGCTGCAGCAGCAAACGGCATCGCCCTTGCTGTCCTTGGTATGTGCACGAACGGTTTTCATGGCGACACAGTGATTGGGTGGTTGTACAAGAATCGGCCAGAACATTTTGCTGGCTTTTGGAGTTGCCTCTCATCAGGCTCATACACTGCATTGTTGTGCTGACGGGCTATTCGCCTGCTCACCCTGCAGCTAGCCCCTGCAACTGCAGCTGCCGTTGAGAAACTGCATCCCACAGTGCAGTGCTCCCCAAACATCTGTGCTGAATGCACATTTCACCCCAGCAAACCCACACCCTGTTCCCCTGCTGATCTGTAATGCAATGTACCTGCAGTGTATGTGTCTGCCAACGTGTCTGGCGGTCACCTGAACCCAGCAGGTGAGGCCATGTTTTGGGCACATTAGTCACCATACCATCAAGCAATGCCATCCAAGACACGTTGTGGGGCAGCTTTATGTTGCATACAACAGCATCGCCGTGGCCTGCTGCACTGCCTGTTGTGTACTGCCTGTTAGACAAGTTGCTGTACTGCCTGTTGTACTGCCTTGCAGTGACTGTCGCCACCCTGGTCACTGGCCACACATCGTTCAGCAGGTGTGCACGTACAGGACTTCACAAGGCTGTTACCGTTGTGTAAGGGCATGCATACAGACAGGGCCAACAGCAGGAACTGGCCTGAACACAGAGGCCCATGCACACAACCTGTCTTGTGCTGCTGCAAACCTGCGCGGGTGACATGCACGCTGCTGCTGAGCTTCCTTTGCTGCGCTGTGTGTGGTGGTGTGCGTAGGGGCCTGGCATACATCGTGGCACAAGTTTTGGGCGCAACCTTGGGCTCATCCCTGCACGTGAGTGCTCCAGCACAGCACAGCACAGCATCATACTGCACAGCTCTGACTGCCAAGACAGCCACGGGCTTGCTGTTACGTTGCAGTGTCATCTTGATGAGAGCTTCATCTGTGCAACCTGATGAAGTCACTTGCATGTGTGCATTCAACACATCAGTCAGGCTTTGTGGCATGCAGGACCAGGTCGTGACAGGGCAGCTGTATACCCAGCCTTCCTTGTCGTGAGAACCGAGCCTTGAATTCAATGCTGCTGCTGCTGCTGCTGCTGCTGCTGCTGTTGCTGCTGCTGCTGTTGCTGCTGCTGCGTCATGCAGCTGGTGCTGATCCCTGGAGGGAAGTGTGTGGGCTCCTTTGCACCTGTGGTGAGCTTGATACTCTGCTGCTGTGTGTCAATGCATGGCTGCTGCTCCCTCACTCCCAGGGAATTGAACCTGCTGCTTACGAAGATTGAGTCACACAGAGGCACCCTGGGGCCAATTTCAAGGCAACAGCACATGTGCGAGCCAAATCGGGTTGTTGACCTTATGGTGGCAAGTCACTTGACAGCATAAACCCTACACGACAGGGCCTTTCAGGGTCTCTGACACTGCCAATGCACCCACCTGCTGCCCTGCCGGCCTCTGCTCCAACAGGGCGTCAACCTGTGGCATGCATTCGGCTGGGAGGTGCTAATGACGTTCCTGTTGGTGGTCACCGTCTACAGTGTGGCTGTGGGAGAGCCCAGCTTTGGCATCATGGGCCCCCTGGTCATTGGTGCTGCGCTGTATGCTGCAGCACTCGCAGGAGGTGGCTTCACTGGGGCTGCACTCAACCCCGCCCGTGTCCTTGGTATGTCTCGGGCCCCTTGTGCCACACTCCCAGTACCATCCATGTCAGGAATTGTGGAATTGTGGGATTGTGGGAGAGAAACATGTAACCTCTGTCAGACAGAGGCATTCCACAGCCTTGCAGAAGCATAGGGCTCAACCCTCAGGGGCTCTTGCACTGAGATTGCCCTGATGCATGCCTACCGCATCAGGTTATCAAGCAAGCAGGCCCCCACCTGCTTTTCGCATACCAGTACCTGTGTTTACCACCAAAGGCATTGGACTGAGAGCATGCATCATTGTTGAGGGAGCAGGCAGTTGTGCCGGCTGACTGCACTGCAATATGGAGGTGCTGTAACGGGACTAACCACCTGTGCCATGACTTGCTCAGCGTGCTGTGCTGCACTGCCACATGCTGTGACATGCAGCCCCTGCCTTTGTGTATGGCTGCCACTGGAGTGCTGTGCCGGCCTACATCTTTGCGGAGCTGCTGGGTGGAGTTGCTGCTGCGCTCATCAGCTGGCCCCTGTATGGAACTGGGCTGGAGCTTGGCAGGCAAGCACGGCACACCCAGTTCTACTCTCTGGGCATCAAACACTGATACACAAACAAGCTGTGTGTTGTCATGATGAAGATGTCGTGGGTCGGCCAGTGGCACTTTCTGCTGCTGTCAGGCGACAGTGTGTCAGCACACTGGAGATACCACTGGTGTAAGGACACTGACAGCCAAGGTGTCTCTGTTTCCACACACCAGCGTCTGTTCACCACTCTGACTGCAACCTTGCTTGTGTTGCAGGTGGTGGGACATGACCAACAGTGCAGTCAGGAGTGGCTATGAGCGCATCGATGGAGCACTTCATGGCGCACAGCAGGCCTAAGTCGACCGACAGCAGCAAGGCCGCGGCGCCTCAAGTCAGCCTGGGCACAAGGCTCTGACACAAGCTGTATGGGAGGGTGGTTGATGCACATGCATCTCCATATGGACCTTGGCTGTTCATGCAGTGCACGGCAGGCCTGCACCGGATGACAGCAGCATGGCCTGAGGCAGGCTGTTCATGCAGGATGGCAGGGCACTCATGGACCTCGACTGTTCATTAAGCTTGTGTGTGATGCACAGGGGGACACGTATACAAGGCAGCCATGAACGTATGCAGCATCATGGTCAGGACCTGTGGCCACATCAGGCCATTGACAAAACCTGGTAGCGGTGGCTGTGATCATATGCAGGTCAAGCAGGTGTTGTCATTGGTATGTGCTTGAGTTGCTTGTTGTTGCAATTATCATTGTTTCCAGTGATGCCATGTGCAGCATTGTTTGTTGCCTGCAGTACGACCATATTCAGATCATGACATTTTGTATGTCAGATGTTAGTCAAATTTACACAAGCACTGGGTTTGGCCCTGGGTTCGGCACCTCCTGCATGGCTGTGTGGGTCCATTGGCAACACAACTGTTGGCTGTGCATGCATGGCCATCTTTGGGGCAGGTTGTGCTGACAACGAACGTCAGCAGCCACTTGGTGCTGGCCCTATATAGTTGAGCAACACTGATGTGTTGCAGGGTGACCCAGCAAAAGGGCGCCATGCGCATGTGTCAAATGTTGTAGCTTTGTGCAGTAGGCTTGCTGACTGAGTTGAGAGCGTCTGCTACTGGTGTAACACTTTTTTGCCGCTGTTGTCACAAAAAGCCGGGTTGCTGCCGAAATGATGGTGACAACCACAGGTCTGTGCTGCATCTCAGCAACACATGCGTGCAACCTTCTGCAGCCAGGACACGCAACACAGCAGTCACGCCATGCTGGCGGCATGAAGCTGCAGCGCTGCATATGACAGCATGACAACCCCGACAACCTGTGCTGAGCACCAACTGCAAAACCCAACCTGGGTTCATTCCATGTGTACCAAGGCCCATGAACTGCCAACAAAAATACCCAACAAGAACCCACCAGCAGCAAGTGAACGCTGACAGCTAGCAATGCAACCGCATGTGCATCGTGCTGAGGCGCCGAGGCCTCCATCCACTCAACCCCTGATACAAGCACAACACTTACTTTGCAGCAAGCACAAGAAGAGCAATGCAAGTGCACGTGCCAACACGGACTAACCTGCACACACAAGGTACCCGAGCTTGAACAGGCACACAGTGTGCGTTTGCTGCTGCTGCTGCTGCTGCAAGTGCAGATGGGTCAGCCTTCCAAGAGCTGCAGCTTCCAATGCAACTTCTGATGCAATGCAAGTGCGCCTGCCGGCAGCCACAAGCGTTGCACAGGCAATGCAGTGTGCTGCTTTGCATGCTGCACCCTTGGTGCATAAGTGCGTGCTGCTGCGCTGGTGCATGCTGCTGCCACGTCGGCTCCCTGCCAACAAGAAGTCAATGCAGCGCCATGCCAGGCACTTCACGACAGGAGCGCAGTGCAGATCATGCCTTGGAATGAGCATGCATGCCTGCATAGTCAAACACAACAGCCTGCCGCCGAGCCAGGCACCACAACAAGGCCCCCATACCTCGTAAACACTCAACATGTTGCTGTAGACCAATGATACAGCCGGAACATGAAGACAATGTCCATACAACAGCAAAACACAGCCCCTGTATACCACCTTCCCCCGCCCCCGATGGCGACTGCCACCCATCCCTCCGAGGATCCTGTGCTGGACTGGAAACCAACACACCCAAGCCCACCCAACCTAAGCGAACAGGCCTGCACAATCTTCACAAGCACAACTGACAAGCTTGGCACGGCACCGTGCCAGGTTCACTGCCACCCCCAGCCTTGGTATATTACACGCACTCCACACAAGCAAACCAACACGCAAAGACCTGGCGATACGGCATGTGCGGTAGAAAACAATACTGCTGCTGCTGTACTGCAGGCAACCAGCCACCAAGCACACCTGCTGCTGACCCACACACTCACAGCTCCCACACAACGCTGCTGCTGCCACGCTTGCACCACTCCTGCGCACGCCCCTCAGGCCTTGACAGCTGTTGGCATGCGTGCAAACAAGCCAGCCGCGAAACCGCTGCCACAGCGTGCCCCAAGCACATCGTCCCCTGCAGGTCCTGGATCTGCGGCCAGTTGCTCGAGCCAATGCGCACCCCTGCCGCCGCCACGATCCTTGCGCTGCTGGGCTGCGCTGCCCCTGCTGCCCTTGCCACCTGCCACCAGCTGCGAACCAGGCGCAGAGCGACGTCCGGCAGGTTGGTGTGTGGCCCCGATCGCAGGCGGTGCCACAGGCAGAGCCAGCTGCAGGGGCAGCAGTGGGCCGTACTGCTGCTCGTACTGCAGCCGCATGCGCTCCAGCCGAGAGCCCAGCACCTGGCCAATCACTGCTGCTGCGATGGTGACCAGCATTGCATACTTCGGCATGATCACGGCCTTCCGCAGCATGGCAACGAAGGGGATGGTGGCATGCACAGCCACAAACCAGCCCACCGAGAACTTCTCAAAGTGCTCACGTACTGCGCCGCAGGGGATGTTGACGCCCGCCACGACAGCAGCAACTGCAACGAGCTTCACAGGCAGGGCCTGGGGTCGCAGCTGCTGCACTGCAGCTGTCTTGGCCAGCGCTGCACGGGCGGCAACAATGGGTGGGGGACAGATCAGCTTGTCGTACTGATTGAACACCAGGCCTGCCATCGGGCCTAGCCACTTGCGCAAGGGGCAGCCTGGTGCACCAAGTGCTGTGCTGCTGCTGTTGACTGCGCCACCCCCCCGCGTACTGCTGCTGCCACCGCTGCTGTGCTTTCCACCCTTACTGTCAGTTCCCGAGCCACTGTGCCCCCTGCCTGTGTTGCTGCTGCTGTTGCCAGAGCCCAAGCGCTGCTGTTGGAATGGAGAGGGCCCCCTGACGCTTCCCGAGCTGCTGCCAGTGCTGGACCAGCCGGAGGGGGCACTAGCACTGCTGCTGGTGCTTGGTGAGCCCAAAGTGGGGTGTGAGCTGCTGCTGCACGTGCTGCCTGCAGCCCCTGGCGGCTTGGTGTGGCTGCCACTGCTGCTGGGAAGCGTCCTGCCTGTGCCAGTTCCAGCGGAAGAAGCCCCAGGGTCGCCTAGGGGCCGCTGGGGCTTGAGGTTGCTGCCACCGCTGCTGCCTATGGCACCGCTGCTGCCTGTGCTGCCCGGCCCATGCGGTGCCTTGCCTGCATTGCTGCTGGGACCTGGGCGCTGCAGGCGCTGCTGCTGGCCGCTGTTGGGGCGCTGGGGCTTGCCCTTGTTGAGCTGCTTGCGAAGGAAGTCCCCGAAGTTGGGCTGCACATGCAGGCAGAGCAGGCGAATGCACAAAAGAACGCCAATGAGTCGCAGGAGAAACAGCCAGAAGGTGACATGCTACACCCCAGGCCAGGAGGCATCTCGTGCAGATCTGGAGCGGAGAGAGCATGATATTTGTTGAAGGTGTAAAAAGGTAGTTGCTCACCCCCTTGCCAAAGTTGGACAGGCTGATGGTAGCAAACGGCGCAGCCCTGCTTGCAGACTGGGCCTCTACTGTGCTGCTGGCCCCTTCAGCTCTGGCGTGATACGGGCACCCAGAACGGCTTCCAGAGGCCATGCTGCTGCCATAAGAACCCTTGTTGAGTGGCAGAACGCCTTCAGGCCCGTGAAACAGCCGGAACGACTCCGCATATGCAACGACAGCATCTGTCCCCTGAGGCCGGGGCTCAGCTGCAGGCTTTGTTGGTTCAATAGCAATGCTCACAGCATACTCTTCGCCGTGCTCCTTGGCAAGCTGCGCCAAGAAGGGGCATTTGCGGACGGCAAACACAGCGTGTTCGCACATCGCGAACCGTGTCTGTATGTGTGACGGATCCTTCTCTGAGACTGCTTAGAAACATGCTCATTTGGGCATGGCGCAGCTGAGTCTGACCTCAGCCAGATGTGTGTTGGCAACCGTCACACTGGACAATGATGCGTCATCCTATCAAATGCAAGTGGCACCACACATGCATTGTGTATGTGTAGGCTTTCATTCCTGCTTCTGTATCTTTGCAGAGTCTGTGGGTGCCACGTGCACACCAGATCTGTGAGGCTCCCATGGCACAGGCACGCTGGCTTTAGCCAATGAAACTACATGTGAGCGCTACCAAGTAACTTATTGCCTCTTCGTTCAGTTCCTGTGGGAACCTGCAGCGTCTACTTGACACTCCAGAAATGCAGGTGATCAGAGTCAAAGCCCTGGCTAAACCCACCAAAGCCTTTCCTGGTCTGCCTGGAACGTGTCTGTATGTGAAGTGTCGCAGAACGAAGACCCGATGCCCATTGAACCGGTTTGATCTGCGTTGTCTAGCACAAACACCTGTGTACTGTCCAGCAGCTCTTCAGTGACTCTCGTCCTGGTTCTCCAATACTTTCCCCTCCATCACCGGGCGTTGCTGGCAACATATCCATTGCTGTTCGCTGCCGATACATAAACACTGAGCTCTTAGTTCGCTGTTTCGCATTGGTGCGCCTGTCTACGGCTGCCTATGAGGTAGCAGCACTAGCCCAGTGGCAGCAGCAGGCCTGCTGTGGTCACACATATGCTTCAAGCACACCTCCGGCAGCAACTGCCACAGCTGCTGGCGCCATTCAACTTCGCTGTCAAAAGGTATGCCACCAGGTTGGATAGTTGTCTGGGCTGAGCTGACATTTCCCAGAGAGGGTCTTAGCACTGACCTGTTGCGCTCAGCAGCACACAGTTCTCCGACCACCCGCCCATCCCTGCCCTGGTTTGGTGGGGCGAGGGCGGCTGCACTTGTGTGCAGCATCAAGCCTCACTGTGTGACGCTATGCCACAATCAGGTGGGCTGGAGGCCTCACAGGCGTCATCGAAGCAGAAGCTGGGAAAACAAGGCTACAAGGGTGAGATATCTAGGTTTTCTCATATCTCTTGGCCACATGGCTGGCAGTGACGACGCACTGTGCCCGACATCCACACAAACCTGTGGTTGTGTATCTTATCCATGTGTTTCCAGCACAATGCATGTCCGGGATTCCCCCGATGTTGGTGTGCGCACTCCACCCAGCAGCCAAGACACACCCAGACTGTTGATTGGTCTGAAGTCTCAGCATGCCGTTGTTTGTGCTCCTTACCCAGGTACCTGCCCCACTCCTTTGTAGTGAACACCGTCAACGTGGAAGGCCCCATCCTGTGTCTCCCTGACACATGGCTCATGTGGGATGTCAAGGGCTTTGATGACATAACCCCAGACAGCCTGGCACTGCTAGACCTTGTGGACCCACCCCCCGAGGTGGTGGTGGTGGGCTGCGGCAGCAGGATACAGCAGCTGCACCCCTCGTTGACGCAGCATCTGCGGGCGCGGGGCATCTCCGTAGAGGCACTAGATACCGTGAGTGGGTCGTGGTTGTGTGGGAGCGCTTGGACCCTGCGTCCAGGGTTCGCATGCAGTAGATGCAAGTCTAGGGGCCAGGGTGCATCCAGCGCCTGTTGGACTAGAGACAACAGGCAGCTGCGTGTATGCTTTGGAAGCAGTGGTCAGAAAGCAGCTCTGCTATGCTTGTGCACATGTGATGCTGACAGCAAACTGTTTGGCCCAGCCAGCAGTGTGGCCTTCTTCATGTGTCCAGCAAGGGTTTCCTGTTTGGGTTGACACCTTGACTGACTGCTCCATGTGCCGTCAATTTCTGCCCCCCTGCTGTTGTCCTCACGCTGCAGCGCAATGCCATCTCCTACTTCAACTTTCTGAATGATGAAGGCCGCCAGGTGATTGGAGCGCTGCTGCCTGCTGCCT
>QAXK01008518.1:0-15075 GCA_004335735.1 Chlorella sp. KRBP | reverse complement strand
AGGCTGTCCGCCAGCCGCTGCGCGTGGTCCGAGCCGCGCTGGTATCGGATGACGGGCCGCCGGCGCACCGACAGGAACAGCGCCGACAGGCCCTGCACGCACCGGTCTATGAGCTCGTACCTGCACAGCGATGAGCACGGGGAGGGCGCACGGGACATGATGCTGCTAGGGGTAGGAGGCTCCCAAGGGGTAGCTGCAAGGGATAGGAGGCTCCCAAGGAAGGGGTAGGAGGCTCTGATACCGACTGCATGCCTGGCCCAGCTGCACCGTGGGCTCAATCTGTTGCCCTATAGCTGGAGACCCACTGATATCGTTGGCATGTTCTTTCAGTGCTTGACTGCGCAGGGCTAGCCGCATCACCCGCCCGCCTACTCACTCCTGTGCTGAGTTCATGGCTGAGGCTGCGCTCTTGGGCGCCAGGAAGATGTCGTTGCGGGGCACCGCCACGGTGAAGTGCGTGCTGTCCTGGATGCTGTAGTCGGCATACAGCTCCTGCACACACGTTGGGGTGGTCGCGCTCCAAATGAGCCTGGTGCCCTTGGTGACAGAGGGCTGTATCATCGTCTGCATCATGCCACCGGCGCAGTGCTGCCTGTGGCAGCCGTTGTGCCACAACCCTTCCCAGCAGCACACGAAGCTGCCCGGGCCACGCAGGTGCTGGTGTGCCCGCCCGCAAGCGCTGCTGCCAAGCGTGTGTGCTGCCTGGCACTGCACGCCTGGCACGCCTCAGCTGTGCTGCGTGCTGCCGCCTTGCCCAGTGCTGCTGCATCCAGCCAGCTCTGCACACAGGTTGCCTGCAGGTTGCCCACAGGTACCCAGCTGCAGCAGCGGCGCACCTGCACCTCCATGATGAGCTCCTTGGCTGCATCAGCCTCTGCCAGCTCTTGAAGGTAGATGGGGCTCACAAGGTTGGTGAAGACTGCAAGGGCGTGGCAGTCAGCGTGCACCCGCTCGCATGACACGCTGCCGGCAGCCCCAGCATCCTGCCCGTGATGCTGAGGCTGCACAGCTGCAGAGCAACCATCGCCATAGGCTGGCAGCCGCCCAAACTGCAGCTGGCGTGTGCTGGGAGCTGCACGCCCGCTGTGTGCACGCTGGTGAGGTCCTCTTGCCGCAGCCATCCAGGCGGCACTCACAAAGGTGGACCTGCATGAACCTGGGCGCTTTGAGCTCACGCTTGAGCAGCGTGATGTTGTCGCGCGTCGGCCTGACCAGCACGATGGCCTGCAGCGAACACACACACACGATGGCGTGCCACGCCCGCCGGGTGCGCCATCACCATCACGTCGCGCAGGGTTGATGTGTGCACTGAGGCAGGGCTGCAGCTGGGACACGCGCACCCTGAGCTCCTGATGCTGCTTCTGCGGAGGTCCCCCGCCAGGCGCGTCGAGGCGCTCGACGTGCACCACGCTGAGGTCCGCGAGCTCCGAGCGCCCATACATCGTGCTGCACATCTTCATCGTCTCCTTGTCGAGCACGAGCGCCTTGTAGCCCGGCGCGGAGCTGAGCGCCGTGTAAATGTAGGACTGAAGGATCTTCGCCAGGTCCATGGTCTGCAGCGCCTCCGCATCCTTCAGGTTCTGCGTGGGGGCGCTGCGCCCCGCCATGGTGTGGGCGTCACTGCTGCGGAGGCCACTCTGGCGATTCCCTCTCGCTCTGCGAGAGAGAAGGTGCCGTGAAGTCGGGGAGTGCTGCTGCGGGGACTCGCTAAAGGGGGAACTGGTCGCGCGGTGGTGTCTCTCGTCCGCGTGGTGCGTTGCGCTCAACTCACCAGGGCACGCGAATCATGTCCGCGCAAACTCGAAGGAGCAGCTCGTGAAGAAGCGCACAGAGGGGCAGCAACAGCAGCAGGGAGCAACACCAGCACGAGGATGCTCATCCCCATTGGCACGTCCTCAGCGGCAGGAGGCCCTGACGGCCCGCAGCTGCACGAGTGGGCCATGATCGAGCTGCAGGGGCGGATCGAGTACGCTGAGGAGCAGCAGCTGGCGGACCAAGTGCGGGAGATTGGCATGCTCAGAGTGCTCGAGCAGGTGCGGTGCACGCCACGCCACGCCACGTCCTCCTCCCGCCCAGCCCAGCCGTGCAGCGTGCGGTGCGCAGGAGTGCCAGGGCACAAGCACACGCTGGCCGTGTTGCACATGCTCCCACGGCAAGTGCAGAACAAGCAGGCAGCGGGCAAGAACGGCGACGCGCCGCCCATCAAGGTGGAGCTCACGGTCGGGCACCACCACCTGGAGGGCCAGTACGTGGAGCTCAAGAAGCCGCTGCTGGTGCTGGACAGGCAGCAGGCCCTCGCCGACCAGAGCACGCTCGAACAGCAGCAGCAGCACTTGCAGTATGAGGTGAGAGCGGGCGCGCGCCAAAGTGCCCGCACGGGTGCGGCTGGACGCTGCTGATGTGCGGTGGACGCCCCTGCGCTGCTGCAGGTGCGAGGTGTGATACGGGGCAAGTACCTGTTCAAGCAACGGCCCACGGCGCTCATCTCCAAGCCGCACGCGCGCTGACCCACGCCTCTCAAACGCCGACATTTTCCTGCACTCTCCCTCACTTGTCTGCTCCACTTGACAACTTGAAGCATAGGCAAGCCACCCCCACACGCACACAGCGCGCATGATGAAGGGTCCGGTATGATTCATTGCCCAGCAGCGCCCCAAAAGCACGCAAGTTCGCAGCGCAGGTCACATCACACGACTGTGGGTGGTCACTTGAACATCTTGGCGTACGTGGCCTTCTCGCGGTTGACCTGGGCGGCCACCTCCTTCTTGGCAGCCACAAGCGCAGCTGCACGTGTGTGAAGGGTCGGCAAGGGCAGCCCACACGAGTTGAGGGACGGCACGAAAGCCCATTGTGGCCACAGTGCCACACCCTGGTGGAGGGTGGTGCATGCTAGCACCTGCCACGGCGCACCTGCCACACCCTTGTCGCCGGGCTGCAGGTCCAGGGCCTTTTGCAGGTCCGCCATACCCTGGTCCAGGTTCTTGAGCGCCACCTGCGAAGCCATGTGGGACCCCCACACACACACGCGGGTTAGGGTTAGGTTTAGCCACTGGCCAACCTGACCCCTGGCACGACCAAGACGCACTGCGCCCTGATGAAGCAAACGGGCCCACACACCCACAGCAGTGAGCCAGCCGTCTGCGGCCAGCATACATAGACCGCCGCGGCTACAGGCGTGCAGTGAACGAGAGGTGCACAGCGGCCTCACCAGCGCCTGCCCGCGCCTAAAGAGCGCCTTTGCGTTGTCGGGCTCCACCTCGAGCACCGTGTTGCAGTCCTCTGCCGCCAGCTCGTACGCCTGGAGCTTGAGGCGGCACGCCGCGCGGTTGAGGATGCAAGACACCTCGGCCTGCAACAACCAACCACCACCACGCAGGCACCACGTCACGTCTCACCACGGCTGTTGCCTCACCACAGTCCCAATCAGCGGATGGCCAATGAGGATGTTTGGGCGGCCACCGCCCAGGTGCTGCAAGACCTGCAGCCCCCCGCCCCCCGCACCACCAACCTGTGCCGCCTTGGTCTGCTGCTCCTCGCTCATCTGCGGCGGGTTGTCAGGCCCGTACGTGCGCACGCGCGCGTACCGCAGCGCCTGCCCGTACCGCCCGGCAGCGCCCTTGAAGTCCCCTGCCTTGAAGAGGTCGTTGCCCTGCTGACGGATGCTCTCGGCCGCCTGCAAAGACAGGATAAGGGAGAGAGGGACAAAGTGCTTGCAGGATGGGGCCGCCCCGCAGGGTGGCGACACGCACCAGCAGCCCTTGGGCCATCAGCGCCGCCAAAGCAGTAAGGGTGTGCCGTGGAACACACCATCTGATACGCACCCAACAACAGGCGCATGTACCACCTCACTCACGCACCTGCAGCTGCCACTCGATGGGGTCCTGGCCCTCCGGCACAGTGGCGTCATCCGGGTGGCTGGGGAACCCCTCCTGCATCAGCAACCACCCACCCACCCAGCACAGTCACATGTCGACATGTGTGCAAATGGTGCCCCGTGCGTGCCACAGGGTATAAGCTCGTTGCATGTGCTGGCAACAGTGCTAGCGATGGCCACGAGCAGTGGCCAGCATGGTGACTGCATGCTCTGGCCTGGGCTGGTGCCTAACCTGTCCTTGCTGCTGATCCGTGCTGCCTTGGTTGCCGCGGCTGGGCCGCCCCGTTTGCAAACACACACACACACACACCTGGAGTAGCGCCGTGAGGTCCGTGTCGGCGGGCAGCTCCCCACAGTCCACCACACGGCACTCCTGCCGGGGCTGCGCTCACAGCAACAAAAGGCGCAGCAAAGGCACCAACGCACTTACAGCGCGTCATTACAGAAGCTCGCACTCTGCCCAAAAAGGCCTCACCGTTGGCTGCTCAAGCTGTTGGCATTCAGCATCGATCGGTGCAATTGCAAAGCACAGGTGTACCTCGGAACCCACAGCAACAAGGCGTACAGGCGCACCTTGTTGTTTTCGTCCGTGTCCTGGTCCTCAATCTCGCGCACCAGCCCAAAGCCGCTCAGCACCTGCCCAAACACAACGTGCTTACCGTCCAGGTGCGCGGTGGGGACGGTGGTGATGAAGAACTGCGTGCATGTGGCACAGTGCCACCACACGCACACCACGAGGCTCCTTTTCCTCCCTGGAGCAAACATGTGGGGCACTCGTGTGAACGGGCATCCTGCCTGGCACACTGGTGGCACCTATCTGCACTGCACTGAACAGCAGCCACCGCCCACAAAGGCATGCACCCTGCACGCTGGGTGGCAACTGTGTGCGTACCCGGCACCGGCAACAGCCACACTGACTGACCTGCGAGCCATTGGTGTCCTTGCCCGCGTTGGCCATGGAAAGCAGGTAGGGCTTGTCATGGAGGAGAGGGAAGCCCTCGTCCTCGAACGACGGCCCGTAAATGGACTCGCCACCTGCAGGGTGGTGTGGTGGGGCGAGGGGACGCCGCCGGCACAACTAGTGGCTGGTGGGCCAATGTCGGGCAGGGTGCACCAGGCGTGCTGCTGTGTTTGCTAGTAGGTCCGCTGGCTCCCCCATCCTCATCCTCACCCGTCCCGTTGAAGCGGCTGAAGTCCCCGCCCTGCAGGTGGTGTGATGGCGGCAGCGTGCACACCGTCAAGTGAGCAGCTGGCACACCGCACCACACCGTGAGCACGCCGTCTCGACCTCGCAGTACCAGAGCTCTTGCACACCTGGATCATGAAGTCCTTGATGACGCGGTGGAAGAACGTGTCCTTGTAGTGCAACGGCTTGCCGGTGGCGGGGCCTATCCCCTTCTCGCCGGTGCAGATCGCACGGAAGTTCTCCGCAGTCCTGCGCAACAGAGGAGGCCGGACAGCACACTGACAATCCCTGTACAGCCGCTTGTCGTTCCAGCCACTCCTGTGTGCCTTTCTGGAGCACACTGTTGCGGTGCGGCGCCCTACACGTCCTCCGTCCGCCCCACCTCCCCCAACACTTGCTTTGGCAGGATGTCCTTGTACAGCTCCATGATGATGCGTCCACCTGCAGCAGCAAACGCGAGCGCAAGTGCGTGCTGCTTGCCGGTTTGAGATCCTTCTGGAGCACAGGCCCCTCGAGCCAGAAGCCACCCCCACAGCGCCCACAGCGACGCACTCGGCTCGCCGGCGATCGCAACATCGAAGAACACGAGCGGGTTTTCCGCGCTCCTCCGCTCCACCGTCGGCGGCGCCATTTTGTGAGGTGGTGCTGTGGGATCGCTGTGGCTGCGCAGCAGGGGGAAGCCTTGCTGCTCTGTAGCGGTTCTGTAGCGGCAGAGCGAGGTGAGCCTCTGCTTTTGCTCTGTTGCGTATGGGCCCAGGGTTGGGTGCCCTGGGTGGTGGCGCATGTGGCTCAGACGCCCCGTAGCAGGGCCACAGGACGCCAAGCGTTCGCCATGAGCTTGCACTCCCTCGGCCTCACCGTCAGACGCTGGGGCAAAAAACGCAAAAAGCAAGAAATCCATGTTGTCGAACGAATGGTGTGCACACGAGAGCGGCACAGTCGTCGAGTGATCGCACTGCGGGCACTGCGGAGCCTGGCCAAGTAGTCCCAAAATAGGCCATGCTGATCCCAACGCCGTGCCGCCAACGTTGTGCAGCCCCCACGCAGCTCATCATCACGGATCGACCACCCCTGTCAACGCATCACACTTGTCCGGTGCTGCCACTATCAGGCCATCGTGCTCCACTCCCCCGAGTGTGTGTCCCACCCCCACTAACGCCGCAATCAACACCCTCCTTCTCCTCCTCCTGCTCCTCCTCCTCTTGCTCCAACGGCCCCGCCTCATCCAGTGCACCCCTGCCACCCTCATCACGCCACAGCTTCAACAGCCACACCTCAAGCCACATTCCCGAGGCTTGCTGCTTGCTTGCAAGGCCACACCTCACACCCGCCCGCACCCTCCAAGCCACCCTCATCAAGGCCGTCAGGGCCAGCGTCCCCCACTCTGCCCCGCCCTAACACGACTCAGAGCAAGCACATCACTTGACGGGCGCCTTCTGCTGCGCCTTCCACGCCGCAATCCACTTCTGCGCCTCGGACTTCGCCGCCTGCGCCGCCGCCGCGTCGTACTCTCCCGCCTTGGCGGCGGGCTTGGTCACCACGCCGTTGCTGGGCGCGGGGGCCGAGGCCACGGGGGCGCCGTTGCTCGAGGCCTTCTGCTGCGCCTGCCACGCGGCAATCCACGTCTGGACCTGTGCGCGGCGGGCAGCAGGTGGTAGGGTTGTTGTGCATGCGCTGCTGCAATGCTACCTCAGCGTCTGGTGAAAGCAAGGACAGTGCGTTGCTGACAGTGGGTTGCTTCCTTCCCGCGGGCAGAACCCCCCTCCAGACAGCAGGCAGAGTCACGCACCCCACAGCCACAGCCACCCACCACAGCACGCACAGCGGCAATCGCGATCCCACCTCTCCCTCCACACACGACCCACCTTCTTCTTCTCCTCCGCGATCTGCGCGTCGTTGGGCGCCGCAGGCTTGCTGCTGGCCGCCACCGGCTTGGGCGCCGCCGCCGCTGGCGCGGGCGCGGAAGGCGCAGGCGCGGGCTCTGGCGAGGGCGCCTTTTGCTTGGCAGCGGCGCGCGCCTTCTCCTTTGCCGCCTCGACGGCGGCTGCCTCGGCGGCCAGGCGGGCCTTGGCGGCGTCCAGGGCCTTTTGGCGGCGCTCCTCGGCCAGGGCGGCCAGCATGCGGCGCTCCACGTCGGCAGAGGACTCGACCGGCACCTGCACCGGAGGGCAGTGCACATGCATCATGAGGACACATGGCATGAGGGCGTGCTGGCACACTGTGAGCCTGCTGGTCAGGGGTGGGTGGAATGGATATGATGTAAAGGTGCACACACACCACGCAGACAGTGCTTGCTAGTGGCGAGGCGAGGCAAGACAGAACGCACCGCTGGCTTGGCGGGCGCGGCGGCGGGCTTTGGCGCCGGCGCCGGCGGTGCGGGCGCGGCAGCCTCCACAGGCTTGGGTGGCGCTGGCGCTGGCACTGGTGCTGGCTTGGGCGCCGGGGGAGCGGCCGCCACGGGTGCGGGCGCGGGGGCGGCCTTTGCGGCAGCAGGCGCGGGCGTGGGCGCGGGAGAGCCGCGTGGCGGCACCTGCACCTTGTTCCCGGCGTCCTCCACGCTCATGGGCTTGCCAAAGAGCCCGGCAAAGAGCGGCTGCGGCTCCTCGCGCTTGGCGGGCGGTGCGGGGGCGGGTGGTGCCGGGGTTGCCGGCTTGGGGGGCGCTTCGGGGGCCTTCTTGGGGGCGGCGGCGGCGGCGGCGGGGACAGGGGTGGCGCCACGGGGGGGTGGCGACGGGGCCTGCGGGGTGGTGTACAGGAGTGTGCGTGGCGTTCGATTAGCAAGTGGAATCTCCTTCACAGTGGCAGCGGCTCCACGAGTGGTTCGAACGCTTGCGTGTGCATGAATCCAGGACGAAGGTGACACAGTAGGTTCCGCAGTTGTCCTCACCTTGACATCAGGCTCCACCTGCACCGAAACTGCCTCCGGGATGCCAAACAGCGAGCCAAAGTTAAAGCCGCCGGCGGGCTTGGCAGCCGGAGGTGGCACAGGCTTGGCTGGGGCGGGGGCGGGCTTGGCGGGGGCGGGGGCGGGCGCGGCAGCCTTGGCCGGAGCGGGCGCCTGCGCGTTGAGTGTATGTGTGTCGAGCTTAACATCTGGTGGTGCCAGTTGAAGCAAACAGATGGTCCCACAATTCGCAGACATGTCACGTAGCGTTGAGTGCGTGCACAGCGCATTTCAGGACCTAGCGTGCCCTTCTGAATGCAAAAGCAGCTCGTTCCCGCTTTCTCTGTCTCTTTCAAGCGTCCATGTGCCGACATGCTCAACGCAAGGGGCTCGAGAGAGGCCCCCAAGCAGGCGCGCCGGTTTGCTTGGCGAGGTCTGCCTGGCCAGCTTTTGTGACGGCTGCAGCATCATGACATCTGTCATGAACGCCATGCAATGATGGTGGTGAAACGCACCGGTGGCGCGGCGGCGGCGGCCAGGAAGCCAAACAGCGGGTTTGTCGAGGTGGTACCCGCGGGGGCGGCGGCGGCGGCAGCCAGGGCGGGCGCGGCGGGCTTGGCCACCGGAGCGGGGTTGAGCACCTGCGCACACCGTGCGTGCATCATGCCAGGCGGCAAGCTAGAGGTGGTGGACAGCACCCCGGGCCTGCTCTGCAGCTCCTTTCGCTCCTCAGATCGCTCTGGGTACTAGAGGTGCGCGTGCGCATGGCGCATCATGCCCTGCTGCATGTGGTGGAACTTTCGGCTGCTTCCGGCTGCTGCTTCTGCTTCTGCTGCTTCCAGATGCTGCGTCTGCTTCTGCTGCTTCCGGCTGCTGCTTCCGGCTGTGGTTGCTTCTGCTGCTGCTGCTTCTGCTGCTTCCGGCTGCTGCTTCTGCTGCTGCTTCTGCTGCTTCCGGCTGCTGCTTCCGGCTGCTGCTTCTGGCTGCTTCTGCTTCCAGCTGCTGATTTTGCTTCTGCAGCTGCTAGACACACGTGGAGGGTGAGCGCACCTCGTCGGCCACGGCCTTGAGCTGCTTCTTGTCCAGCAGCTGGCCCTGGCTGGCCGCCTTCTTGGCAGCCTCCAGCACCGCCTTGGCGGCCGCCTCCTGCAGCGCCTGTCAGGGAGTGAGCAACAGCAGCAGCAAGCACCGTACGTGCACAAAGCAACGTTGTGAGCCACGCAAGGAACGCCAGTCACCTTGCATGCTAAGCGCTGAGCAGCAGCAAACAGGTTAGGGAGCCGCACGCATGGCTCGCCCGTCCTTGGAGGGCGAACTAGGCGTGCTGGGGCAGAGCAAAAAGGATAGAGCAAGCATTGCACTCACCGCCTTGTCGGCAGCGGCCTTGGCCGCCAGCAGCGCCTTCTCTGCCGTGGAACCCTCCTTGAGCGTGGGCGCCACCTTGGCCTTGACCTCACCCTCCTGCATGGCACACCGCCGCACCAACGGCGGATTTTTATATGCCTGTGCGCAATTCGGCGTGGGCTGCTTCCCTGTGCTCTACTGCTGCCTGTATTGCTTGTACGCTCATCTGCTTGCCAGAGATGGCCGCACCAGATGTAAAGCTCGACAAACACACGCAAGAAGGGAGCATGAGGGCCACCCAGTGCATGCCACGCTGCTCGCCGCTAGCACCTTGCTGTGCTGCTGTGAGGTGGCACCCGCCAACAGAGCCACCCTGGGGCAACGGGCCACGCCACGGAAGGGGCACTTGCAGATGCCGTCCACCACAGGACCAGCGAGTCGCCGTCTCACCTGTGCCTTGGCCGTCCACCACAGGACCAGCGAGTCGCCGTCTCACCTGTGCCTTGGCGGCCTTGAAGCGGTCAGACAGCTCCTTGATGCGCCCGTCTGCAGCAGCCAGCGCTGCCCGTGCCTGCTCAGCCTTGCTCTCCGCCTCCTGCAGGCCAGGAGATGACGCACGTGACAATGAGAAGCAGGCTCACGCACTTCGTACGCATGTCGTGTGGGTGTCGCGGCGCGGTGACCACTGACAAAGATCGATTGTCATGGCCCTGACCAGCACCGCGTGAGCAGAGCAGTACATGCTACGCACCTGCAGCTGCTCCCGCGCCGCCAGCACCGCCTCCCTGGACGCCTCCTGCTCCTCGCGCGTGATGTCCGCGCGGATGCCGGCCAGCAGCTCCTGCAGCAAACACACACGTGTCGTCACCACGCAACGTTGGGCATGCGCTCACCGGCCGCAACGCGCACCGCCCGTGCTGGCGATCATTTCTGTCGCGCGGAGTCCGCATCCAGCACTTCCCATGCTCACCAACTGGTAATGACCTGCGCAGGTGCAGGTGCAGGTCCACCACCTCACCTACACACTGCTGCTCACCTGGTACGTCTTCTTTGGCGCCGTGGTCTCTGACGTCACCTCGAGCACCTTGTTGTCCGCCAGCTCGGGGTTGATGAGGATGGTGCCAATCAGCTCAGCAACCTGCGCCACACACAAAGCAGGTGCGCGACACACACACTCTCTCCTTTCATCATCGTCATGATTGCATGGCTTTCACGACAGGTGTCATGATGCTGCAGCCGTCACATCGCCAGGCAGGTCTCGCCAAGCAAACACTTTCCTTTCACTTCCTGTCTTGTGCCCTGACTGCTGCAGTCAGCATTTGCCCAGCCATGGGCCCGCCCCGCAGCCTGAAGCGCAAGACCTCTTGCCTGCGCTGCGCCCCAGCTGTGCCCAACGCTGGATCCCGCTGATCTCCCGCACTCATGCCCTGCTTCCGGGAGTGCCTGACCCCAGCACTGTGCTCCTGGCCCTTCCTTCCAGCCCCTGTCGCGCGTGCAGCGCGTCGCACCTGCAGCCTCGACACGGTGCCTCCAAAGGTGGTGTCGCGCGGCGACAGAATCATGTTGTGCGTCTTCTTGTGCGAGTCGGTGGGACGCTCCATGCCGCCTGTGCAGCACACCAGCAGTGGGCGCCAACACCACGCTCATGGCCACTCTCCACTCCCCAACCACATCAGAGGTTTCGTCCCTTAACCCAGCAATCTGCTACCGACAACACGCTTGAAGCACCTCCGCTTCAGCCCTTGTCCCCCAGCCAAGAGCCCCACCTGGCCTGACGATCGTGTATGGGATGCCGCTGGCCTCGAGCGCCTTCTCCGCCTCCCGCTTAAAGTAGAGGATGCCGCCAAACAGGTTGAGGATCGAGGCGGGGAAGCCAACCTTGCCCGTGCCCAGAGACGTCACCAGAACAAACTGCTGCACGCCGGCGGAGGCCGCCGCGTTGATCAGAGCAACCGTGTAGTCGCCGTCCACCTGCATGCAAAAATCATAGAGCATGGTGGCAGCGTTCGTGTAGGAGCTGCATGTGGCAGCCTCGTATGCCGCATGCCTGGCAGCAGGACACGTTGCTCGCCTGCTTCCCCACACACCCCAGGGACGCTGCTACGGCGGGCAGGCGGACTGGGATGTATGTAGCTGCTGCGTGTGTTCAACCCTGCAACTTCCCTGGAGACACTGCCCTTGCCCTGTGGACCAGACACCCAACTGAGGCGCCCATAGCGTTTCTGTGCCCGGACTTTCCTGGAAAACTCATGAGAAGTGAGCATTTGGCCCTGGCTGCACTTGCGCTGGGCCCGTGATGCCACAAGCGTGCCATGGCGCACCTTCTTGGGCTCCCCCAGGTTGAGCGCCTGCGTCTCTGCGGCGCCCAGCGCGCTCACCACCTTGCGCGCATTGCCAATGGCAGCCTTGATGCTCTCTGCCTTGCTGAAGTCGACCTGAGCAGGTGGACGCAACACGCACGCGTACGGTGGCTGTGTGCAACCATCCCCTGACGCTGCTTGCAGCTGCCCTCCTGGTACGACATGTCCGCTGCCTTCCGGGAGCTGCTGCAGCTGCAGCTGCTGTCCCCGCCAGCTGCAATCTGGTAGTGCCGTCCGAACCAGCAGGTGGATGGTGCTGCTCCGGCGCCGGCTGACCTGCCTGGTGCTGTGATCCAGGCGGCTGATGCTGGGCGTGCCGTGCCTCACACAACTGCCCGGCGCCTCCTGTTGCCCCTTGCAGCAACCCTCGGCGCTCCGTGCAGATCCTTGGCGTGGACGGGCCGCAGCGGCTGAGCTCTGTCCACTCTTGCTCACATCATCCCCGTCACCTGGCTGCAGGCAAGGGTTGCCCACCCTGGTGTGCGCAGCGCAGCCTCACCTGCACGATCTGCACCGCCTTGGCCTCCTGCGCCGAGAGCAGCCCGTACTGCGTGGCCACGTCCAGCGCCTGCTGCGCCTCGTCCACGTTGCGGGCGCCGGCGCGCACCTTGAAGCCCGCCTTGACCAGCTCACGCACCACGCGAGCGCCGGTGCGGCCCGTGGATCCCGCCACAAACACCTGCAGCGCCCCATCCACCGCCCCCAGGCACACCCTTGGAGCCTGCGCCAGTGCATGCGTGTGTGCCTGCCTGGCCCTGCTGCGTGATCAGAGGCCGTGGATCTGCAGGCGAGCGCACCGTCTTGGCGTCTCCAGGTGTGGCCTGGGCCGAGCGGCCAATCGAGCCCGTGAGCGACTGGAAGATGGTGCCAATCTTCTGCGTGCCCGCGCTGGCGCCCTTGAGGCTCAGCGTGCCCGAGCCGAAGAGCGCAGGCAAGCCTGCGAGCCGAGCGAGGGCGTGGAAGGCGCGCTGATCGACCCAGTGGCTCGATCGCCTCCTCTGCCTCCCCACCTGCGCCGCTGCTCCCACTGGCCACGCTGCACGCCCGATGACGCTCCTGAGGCCTTGCTGCGTGGTGTGCACGCTGGCTGAGGCTGCTCGACTGGCGCCTTGACGACCACTTGCAGCAGCTCGCCACGCACCCTTGAGGACCTGCGTGCCCTCATTGCTCTTGCCAGCGTCCTTGCCGGTGGCCTGGACGCGCACGCTCCTGCGCGCAGGGGACCACACGTTCGCAGTGCTCGCCCTTGACCCGCCACATCAGAGGATGAAGCTCGCAGAAGGAGAATGCTGCCGATGGGGCCGCAGGCTCGTCGGGAAAGGCCCATCGTTGCCATCGCCGCGTGCCCCAGTGCGCGCACGCTGCGCACCTCTGCGTCCTCCACTGCCTCCTGGACGAGGAGGACGATGCCGCACGCGCAGACGCGCGAGATGAAGACGACGTGAGCGCCGACATCCTGGGTACGCGATCGAAGGTGCTCAAGCGCCGTTTGTGCGGAACCGAGCTCGGCATGGAACCCTCGGAGGTTTACCAATCGAGCGAGGAGGGAGGAGGAAGCGAGCGAGGACGGTAGTGCACCCTTTCGGATCGCCCAGGCGTCGCATCTACCCTGTGTTCTCGAGATGGAGACGGAGGAGCAGCCGCAGCAGCAGCAGCCGAACGGCGGTGCGAACGGCCATCATGACGCCGGTGGCCTGTGTGCCAGGTGCGTGCCCGGGGTGTCCTGGGGTACACCTGCAGCCGCTGGGGCGGGGGGGGGTGCGCACCACCACGCAGCCTCGTGCCGCGGCAACGCGCAGGTGCCAGGCGCCGGCCAAGCTTCAGTGCCCCAAATGCTTAGAGCTCAAGCTTCCCAAGGCCGGCAGCGTCTTCTGCTCACAGGACTGCTTCAAGGTCTGCGTGGGGCGGCGACGGGCGCAGAGCGAACTGGCGGCAGCGCGAGCACGCCGAGCGCACCTGCACACTCCTGTGCCCCTCTGCTGCTTGACCACACAACAGGCAGCGTGGGGCGAGCACAAGAAGGTGCACCAGCCGTCGCCGGACGCCTGGCTCTACTGCATCAAGCGGGGGAGAGCCCGGTCCGCCGTCATGCCAGACTTTGAGTGGACGGGCCCGCTCAGGCCCGGCAAGATCAGCCCCATGCGAGAGGTAAGGCCTCGCTGCTGGCTCCGGTGCGCGCCCGGCGGGATGGCAGCGCTGAGGGTGAGCGCTCAGACGCTCACTCTGTCCCCCCACCTCGGCGCCCTGCCTGTACAGATCCCAGCAAGCATCCCCAAGCCAGACTACTACCGCGACGGCAACCCAAGGGCAGAGCTCATCAGCAAGCAGCAGAGCGTAGGTGCGCTCCCTCTTGCCTCCCAGACCTACCACCGCCGCCACGAGCACGCAAGCCCAACCACCACCTGCGTGCCAGCGTTAGCACACCCAGTGTCCCGTTCCTGCCACCCGCAGTGCCGGTCTACACCCAGGAAGACATTGCCGGCATCCGCGAGGCGTGCCGGTTGGGGCGCGAGGTGCTGGACCTGGCGCACGCTGCGGTGCGGCCCGGTGTCACCACGGACGAGCTCGACCGCATCGTGCACGAGGCAACCATCGAGGCGGGCGGCTACCCCTCGCCGTATAACTACTTCAACTTCCCCAAGTCGGTCTGCACCTCGGTCAACGAGGTGGGTGGAGGGCTGGGTGGGGCGCTGCCCCGCCCTGCGCAATTTGCTGCTTGGGCTGTAGGGGGGCAGCTGGATGACGTGTGCCACCCTGCAGGTGATTTGCCACGGCATACCACACGACTGTGGTGGTTTTGTCTGTGCATTCAGGTGATTTGCCACGGCATCCCGGACGACCGCGAGCTGCAGAACGGCGACATTGTCAACGTGGACGTCACGGCCCACCTCAAGGGCTACCATGGAGACCTCAACGAGGTGCGGGGTGATGGTGGCCAAGGGCTCGGCACCTTTGAGTGCACCTTGTGCTTGAGGGCTCGGCAGCCTCGACTCTCGGCCGTGTGCGCACCTCCCATCACGCATGTGCGCTCCACCCATGTGCTGCAGACGTTCGTGGTTGGCGAGGTGGACGAGGAGGGCAAGAAGCTCATCAAGTGCGCGCACGACTGCCTCATGAAGGCTCTGGCCATTTGCAAGCCCGGCGTGCGGTACCGGGACGTCGGAGACATTGTCACCAAGCACGCCACCTCACAGGGGTGAGTTGGTATCTGTGCCACTGCTGGTGCCACCCACTTCAGTCCGGTTGGTGACCACTGGCGTGTGTATGTCTGCGTGCGTGCCGCAGGTTTTCGGTGGTGCGCGCGTACTGCGGGCACGGCATCGGCGAGCTCTTCCACTGCATGCCCAACATTCCGCACTACTCTGGCAACAAGGCCATTGGCGTGATGAAGGAGGGGCACATCTTCACCATCGAGCCGATGATCAAC
>QAXK01008513.1:0-21287 GCA_004335735.1 Chlorella sp. KRBP | reverse complement strand
GCACAGGAGTCAGGTCAGCTGTGGTGTGGCCAGCCTGCCCAGCAGCAGCAGCGGGCGTGCCTGCCAGTGCTGCGCCTGCAGCTGCTTGCACAGAGTCGGCAGCCACAGCCGCAGGTTTCGCACATGCCGCAGCCTTGCTGCCTTGCAGCCTTGCAGCCTTGCTGCGTGGCGCTGCTGCAGGACGCGCGAGCTGTTGCGACCTGGGCGCGTTGCTGTGGGCAGCTTCGAGTGAGGTGGGGTCGCCGCTGCAGTGCTGGTCAAGTGAGGGGCCCGCCCCTGCTGCTGCTGTGTCGTCGGAATGCGCAGCTGCTGCTGCAGGCGCGGCTTTGCTTGCGCTTGCTGCCTTGCAAGGGGCGGGGATGCCATTACCAATGGTGGCAGCAACGCCGGCAGCGTTCTGGCTTGGCTCCTCTGCAGCTGCTGGCACTGAGACATCGCACGGGAGGCGGGCAGTGCTGCTGCTGCAGTGTACTGGCTTCGCAGGGACAAAGGTGACCCCCGCATTGTCGCCGCCTGCTGCTGCTACAGTTGCTTGGCTGCCTGCCTTGCTGCCGGACTGCCGCGGCTGCGTGTGAGTGCCCAGGGCCCCTGTTGGGTGCACAGAGTGGCCGGTGCAGCCATTGTGGATTCAGCACCATTGTGACTGAAGCAACCTTCATGATGCGTGTTTGAAGCAACACTATGATGGACCCTTCCCACTGTGTGCTTCATTCTTCATCAATATATCATCATACTACTGCTGCATGTGCAGGTACATTGCAACACGCTCAAGTACTGGGCTTGTCAAGCGACAAGAACGTCCACTGCAAGAAGGCCCCTTGCACTGCCCTGCATATCCACTGCACTGCCTTATTAGCGATGCACCCTCCTGAGCATTTTGCATGTAGCCTACCTGTGGAACCTTGCGACAGATGGACCTTCCTGCGTTTGAGGGCTGGCTGGTCTCTGCAGCACCATCACACAGCGGCAGTGGTCAGGCGAGCGCGCTTCAGCTGTAGACACTGAGACCACAGGGCCCATGCAACGCCAGGGAAAGATCAAAGGGAAATATGTGTGCGTCACCTGGTATCTGGGGCTGCATGTGACTTGACTGGGCTCTCCTCCAGGTCGGGATCAAGTGCAAAGCCATGCATGTCAGCAGCTGCTTGCCAGCAAGCAGTTTGAACTCAGGCCCGCCAGCTGCAGCTGGTTCAACTCCGAGTCTGAGAGAAATCCCTCAATAATCAGATGCGTCTCTGGAGATAGAATGGTATGGCTCTCATCAGCTACGTCATGCTGTTGATCCAGACAAGTGTCGAGCCAGACAACGTCAGGCGATACAAGCGCACTGTGAAGCGCTTGTGCTATCTACCCGGCGTTGAATATCGTGGTTTTCCTGCCACGCTGACATCCAAGTGTGAACAGCTTCAAGTTGTTAGGTGGAGTTTGAACTGCTTTCAGCACAGTTCAAACATGTTCAGATCCAGTCTGTGCCACTGAAATACAGGCACTTGCAATGCTGGTTGCCATGTTAAGGCGGTTTAACCATGTTCATATGCAACTGTGTTGGCCAGTATCTCACGGCATGTGTGTCCTGCATTGCACTGGAGAGTCACTGTAGTGACAGCTGGTGATCGAAAGCAGCGACCACACCAGAGTGAACCCACGTGTGGTGTTGTGACAGAGTAAAGCCGCTTTGATTTTTTTGTAGCAACCATAGAGGTTATGCAGCAGGTTCGAGCAGTTGCAATCTTTGTAAGTGGCCTCTTGCACAATTGCACATGGTGAAGGCATTCAACCTGGGCGACAGCTGCCAACAGTCCATCAGCATAGTGGTGGCGTTGCTGCTACAGCCATTCAGCTCGAAAGGTGCGTTGCTACCCTGGACATGACCAACCGCCATGGTACATGCCACCACATTACAATAACTGCAATCACACCTGTAGGTGCCACCACCAGGTTGTCATGCGCACACTGCAGCGCTCCCACAGCATGACAGTATCTGCCCACCAGACTTCATCACGCTTTACAACCAAGTGGTGATGGTGCAATGGGGCAGATGTGAGTTACGACACCATGGCTGTGACATGCAACTTGACCTTATGGTACAGCTCACATCAACATGCAGCTGCACACATGACTCATGCAGCTGCTGTACCAACTGCCAGCGCACACGGCACCCACCCGCCTCAGGTACTGCCGCTCAACCAGTAGCATGTTGGTAGACTTCTTTTAGGAGGGTGTCACAGGAGGGCATTACAGGCATCTGCAAGGAATGAAACTTGATGGCATGCCTGTTGCTGTCAGCCACACCAGTGCGGCAATAAAAACATCACGGCCTGTACTGCTCATCAGGAGTCTTTGGCAGGTGTGCACTCCCACAGTACAGGCAGTGCATGAGAAACCATCCAACCTGCTCGTAGCAGTCAAGCCTCGGCATCAATCAAACAGTGTGGCCAAAACAGCATGCATGGTTTAGCCACCTCTGACGTGTGCAGTGCATATTCACAAACCAAGCAGCAGCTCAAGGCCTCGCGGCCAAGAGGTTGACAAGAACCAGCCACAACACTACCCTACATGTGCTGCAGCTGACAGCCAGACACTGTGCACCTATCTCAATCAGAACCGAGCTGCTGGGCGGCTGCCGGGGTCATTGGGGAACGTCCACACAATCTGCACGTCATCGTCCTCACCAGCGGCATTCTTTGCACCTGCCCCACCTGCCCCTGCTGCCTGCACCCCAGTGGTCACAGTCTCCTTCTGCCCCACCCCCTGCTGCTGCCTCACTCCGTGACCCTGCTGCATGCCACCCTGGTCACTGCGTGTCACGTCGGCCTTGCCCTGAGCTTGGGCCAGCACGCCCTTCCCAGCCCCACCCGCACCCTCCTGCTGCTCCTCCTCCTCCTCCTCCTGCACCTGCTGCAGGAGCCTGGCCTCTTCCTCCTCTGCATCTGCGTCCCTCATGCTGATGTCCCTGTAGGCCTGCTCCAGCTTGATGGACGACACAAACGCGATATAGGGGCCATCCAGCCTCTGCACAACGGACACCACAGCCGGCAAGACACACACTCCAGGAGTCAGGATTGCTGGTGACTGCCAGCAGCAGTCGCTTCCAGTAGCAGGGGTGTGCCTGCTACGTCAAAGCCCAGGACCGTTCAGGCGGCACAGCCTTTGAAAGCTGTCACACTGAAACTGTGTGTGAGCCGCCTGAGGTTTGAGGCTTGCTCACTGAGTGTCTGAGACACCTGGCTACACTGGCCGCGGCCTTCAGGTAGCACTGCCAGTTCAGGTGGCAGGCGGCTACCGCAAGCAGATTATGCATGCTGCGACCCAATCAGTGTGAGATGTGTAGTGTGCTGATGTTGTACAGCCTGTGGGCCAGCACGTCAGCCCAACAAAGTGGCATCAGGTTTGACGCTATGGTGTAAAATACCTGAAAGCACAACCCAATGGGGCACCACTGGTGCAGCTGTCCTGCATCAAGCTCGCTCTGTGTTCAACAGAAGTATCGGGCACGTACCTTGAAGAGGTGCATGAGAGACCTGTCCAGCGCTGCCACTGCAAACAGCAGGATGGAGACCAGGGCCAGCACGATGCGCCAGGTGGCGTACAGGGTGCCGAGCACCATGAAGCAGAACTGGAACATGATGTAGAACGTCATCCACGCGCCTGTGCAGCAGCAAACATGCGCAAACACGGGCAAACACCTTGAAGTGCCACACCAGTGGCTCCATGTGATGCTCACAGGGCGGCTCAGCAAATGGGCTTTGGTTGTGGTGTGTGTCTTGAGTTATGCTGTCTTCGATCCGAACGCATAGCATGCTGGGTTCTGAACTTCAGCTGAGCTGCACGGCAAGCGTTCCGCCTGGCGTCGAATGGGACTATTGCAGCTGACTCTGGCCGACTCAGTCAGGCGGTCAATTACTGTACATAATCACACACCCTCTGGCGCCGCCAGGTGGTCACTGACTGTGTCCGTTACACACTGTGTGACACGTGCACCAACCCTGCCAGGTGACCATGGTATGCTGTTGCCGGCTGTTTGAAAGGTACACATGGCATGTCACATGGCAGGGCCTGCATCCTGTAGGCCCTGTAGTACAGATGAGGCGGTGCAGGTGCAGGTGCACCAGGCTGGTACACAGGACCCCCAGTGACCCGTGGTGTCCCAAGCTGGTGTCCCTGGCAACATGACATGCATGCTGGTGGTCCATTAAGTTTGTCACAGCCGTGCCCGTGCACGTGGCGTACCTCTGTGCTTGATGTTGGTGCCGTCTGACAGCAGCTGGCTGCCGACGAGCCTCTTGACGAACAGCATGTTGAAGAGCACGATACAGATGACAGTGATCACCAGCCCCCACAGCCTGCAGGCACGACAACAAAGGGCTTGGATCGAGCAATGTGGAACTGCGAGGTCGACTATTGTGTGAGCTTGTGCTGCACAGGACCACTGCTTCAGAGGCAACACCACAGTGTGTTGAACTATCATAGTATGTGTATATGAAGCAGGACATGATGACAGTGGGTGGCAGTGAGTGCTGTTGACAGTGACTGCCTGGCCGAGCATGGCCAGGCATGGCATGGCCTTGCTTGCCAAGTGGCCCCCAGCGCAGTGCGCTGACGTGCACAACAAGTTGGGCCTTGCACACGCCGCTGGCTTTGGAAGCCAGAGCAGCACTGCCAACAGCACTCACTGCAACCGCTTTCATAATGACTGAATCATTTCACGGCGCCATGAGGGCTGAACATCCTTCTACAGCAAGCCCAGTGCTTAGGCCGAATTGGATGTCAGAGGGCCCAGACATTGGCATGTGGTATGCACACTGGTTGCAAGAAAATGTCGTGGCAGCACGGCCATGCACGTACCCCATGTTCCAGGTGGCGATCCACACACTCTTGTGGCAGGCCATTGTAAACACAATGGTCAGGATGAGGCCGATGAGCCGGACTTGAATCCACATGACACTCGCCAGCACACCAAACAGGGCTGTGGATGCGCCGATGCCAAACCTGGCCATGTCAGCCTGCAACACAGCAGCACAGCAGCAAATAGTACTAGCGTCTGTCATGCACAATGTGCAGCACGACATGATGCCGTCCATTGGTAAGGACTCAGAAATACGCAACCTGGGTTGTGTCATTGCTGTGCTGCTGACAACGTGATGTTTGATACACACACTGCACTCACACCCACAGGAAGTATGTCGCATTATTACTCGGGAGCTGAGCTCCCAGCAGGAGTGGGGGCCCTGTACTACATCAGTGCGTGCCTGAGGTGTTGCCTGAGATGCTCCAGCTGCTGTTGAAAATTGGATCAAATCAACACACCTCAAGCCGCTGGATGTCTTGTGCGATGGCGACCATGGCGCTGTCCTCCCCACTGAACCGTGCGGCGTTGGTGGGCTGGCCTGCTGCTGACTTCTTGGGCTTCAGGGAGTCTATCCTGGCCAATGTGGCGGTGCGCTTCAGGCTCTTGACGGCATCTGTCTCGAAGGGTGAGGCTGGGAAAGACCCGCAGGGCTGCAGTGCTACAGATGGGTCAGCAGAGCTAGCCGTGCCATCCAAACCAGGGCCACCTGCGACAGCAGCACGCAGGCCATCCACCAGCGGTGGGGCGACTCCGGAGCCTCTCTGGCGGAGCCCTCCATGCGCTGGGAGCTTGAAAGGGATGATCTCGTGTTGGGCATCCTCGTCGGCGTTGTCCATGGCGCGGGCAAGCAGGCGCGCGTCGACGGAGTGGTTGTTCCTGAGGCCGTCGACGATTGCCACCTGCTCCTGGTGTGGCTTGTTCAGAAAAATCCGCAGGAAGAGGACGCGCTTGAAGGTCTTGACGATGTTGAACAGCGAGTACAGCGCGAGGAGCAGCGCCGTGCTGTAGCCAAGCCAGCGACCGATCTGCAGGCACGTGGCAGGCATCAGGATACTTTGAGTAGTCCTTCGCAGGGCCTGGCCTGCCAATTACGGTAACTTATGCAGTAATACTAGACACATCACCTCCGCAGCAGGGGAAGCAAACCATGGGTGAATTGTGCCCGTGGGCTGCTGTGGGGGCATGCTATGTGTCATGTCTCCACACTGTGGCACACCGCATCATGGTTGCCCGTTGAGCATGGCTGGTCATACCCGGAAGCTGGTGTGCTCACCAACTCAGCCCGGCCCAAAGCAGCATCTGCCCACTGCTGCGCCTTCTCTGCCGTTTCGAAAATGGTCTTGGCTTCCATCTGCCTGCACAGCAGGTGCAAAGCATTGCCACCGCAGCAACGGCAACAACCGTTTACACGGTGTGCGGCACTGCCAGTGCCACTTGGGCCAAGTTGCCCATGCGTGGGGCCCTGGGCAAGTGTAAGCTACAAAAAGGCGGACCACTCACACTCAAGCTGGTTGTCAGGTCCGGCCAAAGGCTACTATGGTAGCTACTTAGCGCCCGATTGAGCCATCACAGTACTAGCCTACACACGGTGTTTGGCGCAACCGGCCAGCATGGCTTCTACTGCAGGTGAGGCAGTGGGCCTTGCTGGGTAAGGCCGGGGCCCTGTGTTGATCACCGTGTTCAGCACTGTGACGCTTGCCAAGGCGCAGTGCGCGTGCATTGTATCGTATGTCCGGGACACTTGCTCACCTTTTTTGAATGAATTTGGCAAGCTTTTCAGTTGTCCTCCGGGCGGCGTCACTGCAGTCACACAACACATAGCACATGCCAGTGGAAGGCTGCCAGTGAGTGGCACCACCCCTCAAAAAGGGCATTCAACATCGTCCAGCACAGATGAAGTAGAGGGCAGATAAAGTAAAGAACCAAGTCCTGGACTAGTATGAAGCCCTGAAACACTTCCAAGCATGCGCCTTCAAAGGCCTGTTTTCAGAGCACACTGGCAGGCACCTGGGTGTGCCTGGGTGTGACACACCCATGTGATCAACGCATGTGCAGCCATTCTTGTCACACTCTCTCACACACCTGGGACCTCCCAACTGCTGCAAACCACTGACCACCTCTTGACTCATTTCGCTGAGAGCGCTCAGCGTGTCTTGCGCCTTTCAGCAGGACAGCAGCAGTTTTCAGGTCAGCACAGGCACTTTCAGATTGCACTTTCAACAGGCAAGGCACACTACAACAGACACTGAACGATGACACTTCGAGCTGCGCCATCTGCTGCACTGTCACTGCTCAGGAGTGTGATCAGCCGCAGATGGTGACACTTGACATGCACGCCAGTGCAGGTGTCCGCTGAAATCCTAAGCCTTAGCCCAGTGGCTGGGCATGGTACCACTGGCCTGCAACAGTGATCTTTGTCATCATCACTGAGTGAGGGCCCGGTCAGTGAGTGAGTGAGGGGCCGGTCAGTGAATGAGGGGCCCGTCACCGAGTGACGCACCTGGACTTGGTAGGGTATTGAGCTCAATGTGAAGGGTAGGATGCCGCCTGTGCACCCGATGGGGTCCTGTAGGCAGTCCATCCACACACCGGTGTTGCAGACTGCGGGACACCAGAATATATACGGCGAGCACAGGAGGAGTTGCGGTATGGTGCAAATCAATTCAGTCATGGCATGCAGTTGCAGGACAGCATTCAAGCCGCGCTGCAGTGGTGCTTCTCAAACAAGCTTCCAGTGGGATCATATGCACTGCATATGATATGCACATCCACAATATCACTCCTACGACACGATGTGTGTGACGCACACAACGCCATACGACGCATGTTGTGACTGATCATCAAACAAGCAGCTGTCCCCTTGACGCTTCCACTGTGCGCTGGCCTACAGGTTTGCAGCTGGTATCGTCAATCCTGAAGCTGCAACTCACACATGCCACAATGCCACAATGCGCTCAGTGTCAGCTTCCGAAGAATAGCTGAGCTGAGCTGAATGCCGCCGCGTGAGTCACGTCTGATGTCCACCAAGGTGCCACCTTGGTGTTGTGACTACAGGTCTCACTGCCGGGCACATACCTCCACTCGCCCACCAGAAGAACACCAGCAGCACCGTCAGCCACACAGGTGTGATCACCCAAGAGGAGTACCTGTAGGAACAGTTGACACAACCATGCCAGTGACTTGCAAGTGCAAAGCCGCAACATGCAGCAAACGCATTATGTGCTGGCAGCGGGGCCGCCCACACCGCATCTTACACAACAGCTGCAACCCCAGGCAACTTTGGAGGCTGCATACCTGGCTATCAGACTAACCCCTGGATCCGGCAGGTTACATGCCAATACTGTTCACGTGCCCAGAGCTCTGCCAATGTGCTGTCAGTAACTTGCTGGGGAACGATTAGCATCGAATGCACAGGCCATCTGCTCAACAAGTGCAGTACAGCCTGCACCGTGGTGCAACACTACCACTGGCCCACTTGAAATTCAAACTGAATACAGGGGTAAGTCTGGGACTCACGTGAAGTCATCATGCTCCCACAGCTGGATCGAGAACCAACCCACCACACCCGCCAGCCGATCCTGCAGGGTACGCTTGGGCAGCTCAGTGTGCGCGACCGCACTGCTGGCCCTGTCCTTCTGGTCATCGCCTGCAGTGCCGTCCTTTGAGTTGCCAACACCTGGGATGTTTGGTACCATGATGCGTGGGAGCTTCTGGCCGTTGTGTGCAGAGGCAGTAGGCTTCTTGCACAGGTCCCATGCCGCCTTGGCTGCTTCGGAGGTCAGGGGAGGGGGCCGGATGTACGTGCTGTAGATGAAGTAGCCGACTGCCACTGCGAAGTTGGCCAGCATGGCGCCTGCGAGGTACCTGCACATGCGACCAACAGCACACAGCAGCATTGGGGCACATCGCCTCACTGATGCATGAGATTTGAAAAGTGTGATGCATTGGTTTCAAGCAGCATGTGATAGAACACACATGCCTGACACTCAGTGAGGCCTTTGATTTGGTGCCCAGTCAGGTCATCCAGTGATGATATCATCGATGTGTGAGGATACCCATGATAAACTTGACGGCAGGCCCTGCTGGCAGCAGTGTAGACCACGCCACTGTAGTACAGCTCACCAGTGTGCTTCAGTGATCTTCAGGGCGCCCCGCAGCACAACAATGCTGGCCGTGTAGCTGCCCACCACAAACGCCAGCAGCGCCAGGCCCATGGCGGACAGAATGGCCTGCCTGCGCCACACAATGCGGCTCACGCGGATTCCTTTCGACAGGGGCCCGGGCGGGGACATGTTGGACAGCAGGGCCAGCTTCACAGTGTGCCCGACACACGCGGACAGGGCCATTACTTTGACGTAATAAAAGAGTGACTCGGCCCAGGGTGCGATGGCAATGACGTCAGACGTCACTGACCCCGCGCCCTTGCGTGGGATGATCCAGACGTCGCCGCTGAAGGCGTAGTCGTGGACAGCGCTGGGGGCCTTGGCAGGTGCCCATACGATGGCGGCAACCAGCAGGGCGGCAGACGTGGTGACGAAGACGGTGTAGCGCCTGCAGCATTGGGCAATGCGCAACACGCGCATCATGCAGTGGTGTGAAGCTGATGGAGCTGAGGTCACCTCAGCTGAGTCAGCCGCAAGCATTCAGTCACTTAGCCACTAGGCCTGGGGCACATGGAGCCTGCAAGTGCTGCAGAGGCTCGGTGGCTCTGGCGTGAATGACGCAACCGACCAGGAATCCTTCAGGACATTGTGACAATGGCAGCCCCCAGCCCCCAGCACTTGCTACCACAGCAGCGGCTGGCAATTACTGGCATGCAATGACAGTGGCGCACACATTGCATGCATTGCATACGGCTCCTCACATTGACTGCGCATGCACATGGCGTCACAAACTGTGACGGCAATCAGTGCTTGGGCTCACCTGCTGCATCCTGAAGGGTTGTTCAGGGTGCTCAGCATGTCATGGTAGGCCTCGTACCAGACACTGGAGAATTTGACCCGGCTGGTGCCCTGTGCGTGCCTGGCGGCTGCCCCCGAGGCGCGCTGAGCAGATGCATTCGTGGTGCCTGTGGCTGCCCGTGCTTTGCCAGAGCTGCAATACAGCAGCAGATGGTTCAATCCAAAGGTTAAGTATTATTCAACAGGCAAGACCCTGGCAGGCATTTTGCATGTCACATGTTCAGTGAACAGGCATCAAGGTGTTGACATGTTCATGCACACACTGGCGGCCATGCGTGACACGCAGTGGGGCTGTTGCGGCAGTACACTGTGTGGGTGGGCACTGCAGAGTACGGTATTCTGTCTGACGCAATCACGTAAGCTTTGTGCAATGCCTAGTAGGCACGGCAAGGCACTACACTGCAAGATAAGCCAGGTGTTGTTGTAACCACGGTGTTGTCGCATGGCATGCAAACACCACCAAACTGTGGGCGTTTCAGCACTGCTTGAACTTTGTTTGCGCACCTGTCCTTCTTGGCTTGTGCTGCCACGCTCTTCTGCCTGGGCCGCAGCAGCTTGGAATACGCGGCAACCAACCCCTGAGGGAGGATGCAGATTGCCGCGACTGACGCCATCAGCACGACAGCAGTGAAGCACATGGTCTGCAGCGCCCACAACGCGTCCGTCTCGCAGATGTCCTCTGCCTGCTGCAGCACGTCGATTCTGACGCGGACAACCATATCCTGGCTCATGTCGATGAAGCAGTTGTGGACGTACACCATGATCTTTGAGCGCTCGGTATCCGAGTTCCCACACTCCTGGCGCTCCTCAAGGCCTTGCGGGCCTGGCAGGGTGATGTTGAAGGCCGGGGTAGCCCAGAGCTCAGCAAGCTGGCGCTCGCAGTTCGGTAGCGAAGATGACTCTGTGTTCCACGCCTTTGGCCACCCTACCAGTTGGGACGGACCCTCGGGTGTGCTTCCAGCACCCTGCCTGCTGACGGCCGCCTTGTTGGCAGCGATCAGCTGGCCGAGCACGTCGCCCACCTGCAGGCGGAACGTCGAGTTGCCGTTGAACGTGTCAGCAGCTGTGGCATTGCAGTCCCTCTCGCTGAGCTGCCACAGCAGCTTGCGGTCTGCTTCGGATGCGTTGCGCTGCATCGCAAACTTGAGCAAGGGCGAAGTGAGCCTGCTGATGTTGGCGGGGACGCGGTCCTGCCTGAACGCAGCAGCGACCAAGCCACGACCGTTGCATTGGGGGTCTTTTCGCCACGTGTCCATGGGACCTGGGTCTGCAATACCCGATGAGGGCCAGTGGCGGGGCGTGGCTGACAGTGTGACCTGTGTGGTGGCAGCAGCGCGCCCAGCAGCAACAGCAACAGCAACAGCAGCAGCAGCAACAGTGACAGCAGCAGCAACAGTGACAGGCTCAGGTTTTCGAGGCCACTTTGACTGTGCCACTTTGGCTGTTGCTGGCAGCAGCAACTGCTGATGGCACGCGTGCCTCAGGTGGCAGTAGTCACAAGGGCATGTGACAGCTGGGGGGTCCACCCCCCAAGATGGAATATAATCCAATGCAATGCATCATGCTGATCAGACCGTCAGGCTGCTGTGAACAGGCCATGCAGCGTGCAGCAATGCTGCGCTGCACACCGGGTGCCCCGTGCAAGTGCCTGCCCGCCCACCTTGAACTGTGCTTTGGGTGGAGACTCAAGCACAAGCATACGACCAGCGTTGCCCGGCACCACAAATGTGGCGCTTTGTGCCTGCCACGGCTGGATGTCACGCTTGAAGACTCGCTTCAAGATCGACCCTGTGGAGTTCTTCTTGCCAGCTGTTGTCGTGCCGTCTGCCGTTTTTAGCAGCTGCAGGGTGGCACAACAACAGACAGAGCAGGGCATTGTACTCAGCAGACTGCTGAGTGGGGCTATGAAGTTGGGTGCTGCATGCGTACAGTGCACACCACAGACGTTGTGCTTGCCTGCCAGGCTGAAGTGCCAGGCTTCCCTGCCAGGCTCTCTGCGAGTGACAACCACAGGCTGCCAGTGTTGAACACTCAGTGACCTTGCAATGACTGCTGCCTGCCGATCAGTCCAAGAGTTTGCGAGGACTGCTACATGGACAGCATGGTCTGAATGAGACTTAACATGCGTCTGATGAAGATATTGATGCATCTGTTGCGGTATCTGTCGTTCTGCCAGGAGTCAAGAATCAGGGTCAGCAGCACGCAAACGAGTGCATACCAGGGCAGGCCATGCTGGCAGCAATTGTTCAGCACCATACCATCATGAACAGCAATACAAAGATATTCAACGTTGTTGTTGGCTAACAATAACCTTGATCTCACCTTCCGTTGCCGGCTGGTGCCTGCAGGGGTGGTCCAGCTTGGATCAGTGTCACCAGCTGCTGCATGCAGACTGACATCGGGGCCACGCTGATCTGTGCTTGAAGCCCCTGATATAGCGACTTTGCTGCACATTACGACAACTAGCAGCACACACATGCCGAAGCCGAGATGGCTGAACCGAGCTCGACCCATGGCTAGCTTACGTCCCCCTATAGCAGGAATGGGCCCGAAGCGCAATTGACATGCCAGAAACAGGTATTTCATACGGTGTGTGATCAAACCTGCCATAACTCTCCCTTCCAGAGCTCTATGGCAGCAAAACCGCAACGGCCTCCTCTGGCAGGTCAGTGGAAGGTCACGCCTTGACGCGACAGCATGATTCGCCTGCGCACTGTAAGTCAGGACTTGAGCTTGTCTTTCAGTAACTAATCATATGGTAATGTTTCGCAGCGCCTGGCAGCTGTTGGCAGTTATGGGGTTCAAAATTCAAGCAGCTACAGGGGGTGCACTGCAGCAGATTGCAAGAGATTGCCTCTGTTGCAAGAGTAGTGGGGAGGGAGCGGGAGAGTAACGGCTCGTTGCGCCGCAATTGCAGCAGAGCAACCATAAATGGCACAACTGTGGCAACAGTCCTGGATCAGCTGATCTAGATTGCATATGGCTGCCTTGAATGCCCAAGTAGGGTACAACATGTAGGGCACTCTATCATGTCAGCTGATCAGCTTGAGGCGTTGCTATTTTGGTTCAGGTGGGTGTTAACAATGGAAGCAAGCCAGCCATCTGTCATCTCCATGGAATCTGATATGACTTGCACATGGGTGCAACATAGGCTCACCACGATCCATGCAATGATAACGATGACAATGTCCAGGCACAAACAAGTGTCCATAGTCGATCATCAGCTGACAAGCAGACCTGGCACACCTACCACAGTGTCCTGGTGCTGCAACGTCCTGGCTTGTGCTGTGAAGGACCACAACAGCAACACAACCACAACACCAAACATCCTCGAAGCCTGCTAGTTCTGAAGACAACTCTGTCAAGCTAATGGAGGGGCTGCTGACATGGCAGATGCCGCTTCCAGCAACACAGCAGCCTGCTGCGTTATTCTTTGGAACAACACCACCACTACAGTGCAGTAACAGTGTACAAAGCAGTCTGTCAACGAAGCAAACGTCCTGGAATATGCTGTGTCAGTCACTGATTGGTACGTACTGTGGCGAAGCCGCAGAAAGCCATGAAGCGGCCTCATAGACTCGTTGGAAAAAAGAGCTTCAACAGCCACAGCTATACTGCAGCCACTACCTGACAAGCCGCAGCTATCATAGTATGATACTGCAGCCACTAACTGACAAGCAGCAGCTATGAGCCTGCAAACACCATTGTGTGCCAGCCACAGCAGTGCTGAGATGCGTCTACACACACCAACGACTGATAGGCTTCTGTAAATCAAAGGTCTCACACACAGGGGACAGGTTCAGGCTCACACTGCTGCCATCACTGACGCAATTGACGCAAGTTGCTGCCAGCCACTGAGGCCGTCAAGCCAGTAGGCTAGATATGCTCCCTGCCAACACCGATGCCGACCAGCAGTGCCTCTGGGCACAAGTGCATTGGCTGGAGTCATCCCAACTATACAGGATGCCAGACGGCATCAAGCTGGACGCATGACTCGTGCACAGAGACGTAACAACCCCATGTACATGGGCGTGTGCATACCACATGATATCGGCCTTCGCCCACAAACAGCCCGCCAGGCGTATGCATACCACATGATAGCGGCCTTCGCCCACAAACGGGCCGCCAGGCGTATGCATACCACATAATAGCGGCCTTCGCCCATTAACAGGCCGCCAGGTGTATGCATACCACATGATAGCGACCTTAGCCCACAAACAGGCCACCGCCCTTAGTGCCGCCCCCAGGGAATTGCATCTCCTCGATGGCGATGTACAGGGCTCCTGCGATGACGCCACCCACCTGCAGCAGGCAGGCAGGCATATGGCAGGCAGGCAAGTGGGCAGGCAGGCAGGCACAGTCAGAGAACGCCCCTACTGCACGTGGTAGCACAGAAGTGCGCAAACAGCACATCACTTGGCCAGTCCATAAGCACAACTGCATCAGCAGCAGTTAAGTTTTGTCTGAGCACGTGGAGTCAGGTCATATGCTGGCGCCCTCACTAAACCGCTGACCACCCTAAATGCCGACAAGGCCAGCGCCGTACAGCCTGTAGCTTGCAGCAGCAGCAGCTGCGCAAATCTGCTCCTTGTCTTCAAGGACGCACTCAAGAGTTGCAATGGGTTTGGTTCCAACTTGGTTCCATAACACCGACAAGCTTCCGCCAGACAGCATGGCACAGCTAGTTGGCTAGCAGCTCAGGCAGCTGCAATCATTGCTACGGTAGCTGCCTCAGCAGTGCTCTGTAGGGGCGATACTCAGGCTGACAGTGCACGAGGACCCACCAGGGGTGCCAGGACAGGGATCCATGCGTAGGACCATTCGCTGGAGCCCTTGCCAGGGATGGGCAGGACCGCGTGGGCGATACGGGGCCCCAGGTCACGTGCGGGGTTGGCTGCATATGCTGTGGGCCCGCCCAGACCTGCATCAGGGGTGGAGTGGGGCCGCAGCAGCAAGGCACAACGATCTCGCCCCAGCTGCCACAGGTACTAGGTGAACATGCAAGCTCCACAAGTGTGTCAAGCAGCTACTGAATGGTGACAAGCCCAGGTCCATTGACAGAGATGTGCAGCAGGTTTGGCACATGTGGCAGATGCAAACCCATCAAACTGTTAGCTGCTTGACTGGATGGGCACCTGCCCGCCAGATCCATGGGTCTGGCCAGACACACACTATTCGAGCACACCCTGAACAACACCCAAACTACCCGGCCTTTACTGCTTGCTGCTGACCCCTTTGCATGCCCTGGTTGCAATTCCCATGTCAAACACCAGGTTGCCGTTTGCACTGCAGCTGCTGCACTGAGCACATGCTACCCGCCACCTGTGCCAAGTTGGCCGCACATACTAGGCATGCGTTGTGCGCACCTGAGATCAGCACCACAATCACGAAGCAGATGAGCAGCTGCTGCAGGCCGATCTCGTAGAAGATCTTGGACTCGCTGCCTTCCGGAAACCGGCGTGCCTGCAGTCAACAAACACACACAAGTTGCCACACACACTTGAGATTGTTGAGGGAGCAACAACAGCATGCCGCGTTCAGCGTGCGTTTTCACAAGCCAGGAAACGCATGCGCTGCGTAACGCATTTGCATTCTAGGAGAGTGAGAGGCAATCCTCGCAGCACTGCTGGGCAAGCACTGGATATTGTGCTCAAGCAGCAAACACCTGCAGCTCGATCAGCAGCGCCAGCAGGATGAGGGCCACAGTGCCCATCGTCTCTGTCAGGAAGTTGTACAGCGGGGCGTAGATGGCTGGGCGCGTCGCAAAGATGGACAGCTTGGCGTTCTGGTCAGCCACACGCGCAGCCTGCAGCGAGGAGCACAGACAAGCAGGCACAGCAGGCGATGTCCGTGTGGATCATCCACTTGTAACGGCTGCGAGTTGGAGTAAGAGTAGGAGCCAACCATGCTGCGTGCACTGCACCACACTGAGTCAGCCGCTTGCATGTATGAACACCCACTCCCTCCTCAGACACTTGCGCCTTGATCAGATGACATTCCAAGCAACTTTCAAAGAGAGGCCTGTGGCGGCTGCACAACACAAACACTCCCATCTTTCCCTGTGATCTAGAGACTTCTTGCGCACCTCATACAGTGCTTGGGCGTGCTGCTTCTCTGCCGTCACCTCGTCCTCCCCGTACAGCTGCTCCCAGCGCTTGGCTGAGCGGGGTGACATGGGGAAGGGGACCTGGGCCTCACACTGCAGCAACAGCACACACCAGGAGCACCACACTGCTCAGTATGTCACATGCATGGCCCGACTTGTCATGGGCCCGATGTCAGGGGGCGCAGGGTTTATTCAACCAAGAGGGTACTTACCCGAGGCTTGTGTTGTGTTGAACATGATTTCCAAGGCATGTGGCATGGACTCGTGATCAAAATTCGCCACAGTCCAACGAGCATGGTGCTCTGTAGACACACAGCGACGAGGCCTGAGTACAACTATGATGCAACAATGCATGTCCGCCCAGGCAGCTGCTGCAAACATCCGATGGAGTCCTTGCTGCTGCACTCACGTCTGACTGCAGCTTGCTGTCATCCACAGCGCCTGCTGGTGCCCCATTCCCCAAGCCCTGGTCGCTGAACCTGCTGGCTGTAGCACCGGGGCTGGCTGTAGCGCGGGGGCTGGCTGTAGCACGGCCAAAGGGCAAGCGGCTGGCTGCAGCGCCACCAGCAGATGGGGACGGGTGGCTCATGGGGGTCTCACAGGCAAAGGCTTCCTCAGGCATGGACAGGGTAGACTGCAGGGTGCCCGTGGGATGGCCGTGGGTGCTGGCCCCGTTGGTGCAGCGGGCACAGGTGCGCTGACGCAGGACCTTCTCGACGTGCGCGTCCCGCAGGTGCCTCTGCAGGTCTGGAGGCATATGTGCAAGGAAGGAGCTCGTGGTGAGTGTGCATGCATGAGCCTGCTTGAAGTGTTGTGTGAGGCACTCATGCACCCTGAACAGCTAAAGCGATGTGCCCTGCCCCCCAAACTTTGGTTCGAGATGCTGCAGCAGCATCTGAGTGTCCAGAGTGTGGCCCTGTCCCTCACTCGGTATGTCCCTCACTCAGTGTGGACGCAGTACAGTGTGAGCCAGGGCCTCACTCAGTGCGATGCCGGCCCTGTGCACACAGCAGGACTGCTCACCTGCAACCTGGATGGTCTTGCGTGCCAGAGGGTTCGCTGCTGGCTTCCGGCCCTTTGCTGCTGTCGAGCTGGCCCGGCGCTGCAGGGGGTCAGTTGTGGCATAGTACTCCTGGATCACCTGTTGTGGAGGGAGGGAGGGAGGGTGCCAGCAGGAAGAGTGGCAGTAATGCCTCAGCTGCAGGTGGACCGCTGGCACCTGACCGCTCACCTGCGTTGAGTATACTGTCGACATCACGCGGCATGACGGGATTTTGATGCATTGCAACCCTAAAGAATGGCTGCCAAACATCCGAACACCTGGGTGTTCTCGATCCACCTGAATGTCCTTCGGGGGGAACATTGATTTGTCGTGCACAAGAGTCCCATGGCAGCACGAGGCTCTCCCACGGCAGCTGGTTGAGTGATGTCGCTCACCTCCTCTGGCGTCTCCTCATGGATGACGTCATGCTGGCGCAGGTAGTACAACGTGTGGCGCAGGGGGTCCAGGGGGTTCCGTGTCACCTGCAGGGGGCGCAGAGGGGCAGGGCCACAGCATTGCTGGTCCGTGGCTCATGTAGGTCTGAGCTCAAGCTTTCGACGGCCATCATGCAAGCTGCAGACAGCCGCTGGCATCCGGCAATGCACTGTGCAGACCATATGGTTGTGTTCATGCTGCACACTGCGGCTCCTTCCCGCCAGACCATCTACACCACACAGCCACAGCAGTCCACATGTATGCTTCTGAGGAATAACGACTGCTGGCTTGCAGTCTGAGTTGCTTTCCTTCCATCATAGATGATCCTTCAGGGCAGCACCAGTCACCGACGGTCTGTAACCAGACAGAGTCGGCAGTGACACACACCTTTCTGTCTGGCTTTGTTGAATAAGAGGCAATCTGCAGGGCACTCTCCTTCATGGTGTCCCTCCTGCGCAGCAGGTGGTCGTCCTTGTCCATGGAAGGGGGCTCTGGCAGGGTCTTGTAGTGCGGCAGGTAGTGCAGCCAGTGCAGCACCGCACCTGCAACACAACACGTTTAGAGGGGCACACGTGGCACCAGGATGCGGTTTGTATGTCTTCTCAATAACACGGCCCCAGAGAAAAAAAAACCAGTCTCTCTTGGATGGTGTGTCAGCAGTCGAGTGTCACTCAGTGAGTGTCACTCACCCACAAAGGCTCCCGCCAGCTCAGCGAGTGAGAGGCACACAAACTCCACGCCCGTGAGGTTGCCCCACATCCACTGTGCGATGCACATGGCCGGGTTCAGCTTGGCCGACACCTTGGCAAAGGCCTGGAGGGGCGCAAAGAACGCAAAGCCTGCAGGCAGCAGCAGAAGAGCAGGCGATGTGCAGCAGGCAGTCTCACGCATCATGTGGTGCCTTGAGCCCGTGTCCAGCTGGTCTATCTGAGCAAACAGCTGGTTGCAGCTGTCCAGGCCCCACTTAGATGCACACTGCAACACACCGTCACCACACCAAAAATGCCTGTTCAACAGCAGTGCTACTCTGCCAGTTGCTGCTGAAACAACTATCAGTACAGGTCTCTGCCCGGCACGGAGTTGCTGGCAGGGCCTGGGTGGTGCTGAGCTGCAGGAGGGCACCACAGCTTCCAACTAGACAGCCCCGCTGCTGATTCACCCAACTGCTGCCACCATTGCTGTTTGAGTGCCAAGTCCGGCCACTGCCCACTGTTAACCTGAATCAGTGCACATATGCCATGGTTCCTTACCAAAGGTGAAGACCTGCACACGAAACGCAGCAGGCAGTTGTCAGCACCCATCGTGGTTGGGGTCAGATGCAGTGCAGCACGTCCAAATGGTGGCTAAGCCTGCACCTGGCATGTGCCATTGCCTGTCTGCGTGTCAGGTAGGTGCCTGCATCTGTTTCACAGGCTGTGCTTGTGTCTCTACTACAATTCCACGGATGCTCATGCCAGCTGCAGCACAAGCAGCCGACATGCGCTGCACCTGACAGTGGCCAGAAGCAAGAGCAAGAGCAAGAAGCAAGACGGTTGAGTGCAGGGAGCTCCCTGCCTCAATCAAAGCTTACCGTCCAGCCCCTGGGGTGGCAGTGTTGACAGGATGACGACAGACCACACCAGCAGTGCCAGCAACAGGATCAGTGGCAGGAGACAACAGGATCAGTGGCAGGACACAGCAGCTGGGAGTCATTGGGTTGCTTCGAGTGCTTGAGAGTCAACCATCCACATGAGTCCTTTGACAAAGGCTTGTGTGCCTGCTTTGCTGCACCTGGGGGTGGTGCACATTGCCACGTGCTGCCTGTTGAGCAGCGGGCTCCACTTGATGAAACATCATGCACTGAACTGGCCTTGTTGAATGCCACGGCTGCTAATATGTTGGACGGCCGTGCTGAGCTCCATCTGTCTGGAGAGATTGCAATGTTGGTTGACGCTACATCATGAACCGCTGGCTACCCTGCAGAGCTGCTGGCAGAGGGAGGCTGTGTGGTTGGGACTCACCATCCCATGGCATGCCCTTTTGTGCTTGGCAGCAGTTCATTGGCCAATGCAGCTTCCCCTGCAGGCGATGATGACATAGGACAGAACTGATGAGGGTGAAGAATAGTGTGAGTGCCTTGCACACATGACATGTGCAAGCCCTGCCGTTCCTGTGGCAGATACTGCAGCAGCTGGCAGTGGCAACCTGCTGTCAGCCCAACACGTCCTGAAGCCAGCCCGGCCAGCCTGGTGTCAAATAGTATGTACAAAGCAGTGCGTTCGATGCTGTGTGTGCATCTTTTGCTTCTCTGCGTGGCTGACACTGCATTGCTGCTGCTTGATATGGCCACGCTGGGCCAATCACCCGCTTTGCTGTGGAGACCCCTGTCTTAGCGCCACGCAGCAGCAGCGACACAGTCCTGTGGCCCCGCATGCTCACCTGTGTAGATGACGATGATCATGCCAATGAACTCAGCTAGGCACCGAGTGCCCAGCGAATATGCCATGCTGTTGCCGGCAGTTTGCAGCTGTTGTGAAGTCAGTCACTACTGTGCACTGCTGATACGTCACTACCACAGCAGCGGTCCAGCTGACACGTGCAGCTGCAGCAAGGAGACTTGGAAAGCGTCGCAGTGTCCAACAGGAACAAACGGAAGCCTTGCAACTGCACAGTTGATTCACCGGCTGACGATCTTTGTCACTGATACAAGGAATCTCCTGTTGCAGCACAACCCCCACAAGGAAACTGCCGTAAAGCCCACGTTTCAGCATGACAAGTTGATTTGAAAGCTCCAAGCATCTTCTGACGTCAGCTCAAAACCCGGGTCATGTCACTTCACAACTGCAGCAGGGCATAACGAGGTACTACAGGCTACACAGCATCCTGGACAATGGCAGGCATTGCTCAGACACCACTGTGCATGATCTGCAATGTTACATTGCAACCGTGCTTTCACAGCTTGCAAGCAGAGAAAGCACACCTGCCGTCCTGCTTCAAAAGGCCAGAACAGCTGCACGACCAACAAGCCCCAGTCACAGCAGCTGCTGCAATGAATGTCATGACTCCAATCAACATGTGCAGAAAAGTCTTGTGCAAGCTGCGGACTCAAGTACAGCAGTGTAGTCCCCGAACAACCACCACAAAGCTACCCAACTTTGCCCTTGCAGGGGCATGAGCCAGTGCTGGTCAGGTTACAGGGCGGCATCTGCGGCAAGCTGCTGTGCATGTGGTAGAGCATCACGTCCCACACCCCGACAGCCTCACTGCTTATTCAAAGTCGCTGTCCTCATCATCCGACCCTTTCTGGTAGATGCCTGTGCGGATGACCTGCCGCTGCGCTGGCCGCTGGGCTGCAGCGCGTGCTGCTGACGATTCCTTGATGACATCCACACTGGCAAGGCGGTTCACCAGGTCATCTGTAAGACACACATGCAGCAGCAGCAGCAGCAGCTGTTGGTGGTCAACCCCAAGCTCAACAACAGCACAATGCTGGTTGCCTGCCACGTCCATGCACTGTGTGTACCTCCTCACCTGCGTACCACGCTGCCACACTCTCAAATCACTGGACGTTCCCTGGACATGCAACCCCCCTCCCACCATTCCAGCTTTATACCAAGCTGTAGCTACGCTGTAGCTACGAGAAGGGCATTACACAGTTGCACAAGCATCTGCATTGCTGAACTGAATCCAACCTGCTGCCCGCGATGCCCAGTCCAGCACACTGTGCATTCACCTGTGCTGAAGTCGTCCTTGCCGCCCAGGTCATCAAAGCCCACCACGTAGTCAATCACCTTCTCGCCCTTGATGAGGGCCAGGGTGGGCAGCATCCACACCTTGAGCTTGTCTGTGAGGTAGGGCGCCTTCTCAGCATTGATCTGCAGGGTGAGGGAGGGAAGGAGGGAGTGTGTGTGTGTG
>QAXK01008512.1:0-13010 GCA_004335735.1 Chlorella sp. KRBP | reverse complement strand
CTGCTGTGCTGCTGCGCTGCTGCAACATCCTCAAGTGCATTAGCAATGCAGGACCCAATCACCCGCACCCCTGCACACAGCTCCTGCTGCTCCCTGACCCCCAAAGCAGATACCGAAAAGGCTTCCGTCAAGGCTTGGCTGGCCACGTTCACCTGTGATTGGCTAGTGCAGCTCGGGGCCAGCACAGCCCACAGCAACAGCTGTTGCAGCTGCTCTAGGTCTTACAGGAGCTGGCTTTGGTGCTTCAGCTGCTTGTGAAGCACTTGATCCCTAGCTGCCCCGGCTGCAACCCTGGCGCTCCTGTCTGCACCATCCTGAAGTAGACCAGGGCCACTGGCCGAACCAGCAGTGGGCTCCATCGCACGTGCTGCTATGCGCTGCAGCAGCAGCTGGATGTGCGCCATGTCATGTGGGCTGCGCAAGTCCAACACACACGTACGCAAGCCACCAGCATTGCCAGCAGGCTGGAGCTGCTGGCATATGCATATGGCTGCTGCTGCTGCTGCGACCATGAGGGGCTGCAACACACACTGCTGCGTACTGCTGGAGCCCCCTTGGGACACGCAGCACTTGACGCCCTCCAGCGGTTTACGACTGCTGTTGCAGCCGCTTGCAGCTGCGTCGCCGTCCAGCCGTCCTGGCCAGAGGTTAGGGACCTTCACCACCTCACCTGCGTCAGTAATGAACCCCTGCTGCTGCAGGAGACACAGCTGCACCCCATGTAGCTGCAGCAGTAGGCTGGCAATGCTGGCCCCTGTGCCTGCCAGCATGCAGCCCCTGCTGCTGTCCAGAGGGCATTCTCCAACCCCACATCCAGCTGCAGAGCTGCAGGAGCTCGAGGTATACGTCAAGCACTTGCCAGCCAGCAAGTGACCCCAGCCTGCTGCTGCAGCATAAGCGCTCAACGCAACCCACAGCCGTCTGGGACCGCAACAGCTCGAGCTACTGCCACGGCTCCTGCTGCTGCTGTCGCAGTGCTTGGGCTGGTTCATGTGCTGGGAACAATGCTGCTGGACTGCAGCAAGGGCAGCAGGGACAGCAGCTGCGCCGTCCACAAGCATGATGCGCCAACAGCAGCAGCGGCTGTCGTTGCTGGTCCCAAAACTGCCACCACTGCAGCACCCCGTGTCAGCATCTGCCACGAACGACATCTCCTGTCTTGCTTGAGCTGCTGCGGGGGGAGAGCCGCAGGTGGCAGTACAGTGTTGGCTGTGCCGGACTTGCAAGCACGCTGCATCCAGCCGTATCACTGCAGCTGCCTCCAGGACTGTGGTCAATGCAGCTGCTGCAGTGGAGCCGACCAAGCCCCAGGCCCCCCTAAACAGGCGCTGCAACAGCAGGCCATCAGGCTCACAAGGCAAACCTGGGCTGCAGGCCTCGCCGCTATTGCTGCTGCTGTGCAATACTTGATGTCCGCATGCCTCCCTGACATCGCTGCTGCTGCTCCTGATGCTGCCGATACGTAGAACCCCTGCTGAGGTGCCGTCCTGCAGACTCTGCTGGCGACTGGGGCGGCAACCGCTGCTGCTTGAGGCCTGGAATAGGGTTTGGGAGGTGTGTGGCAGCAGGACCACCAGGTCCTCCAGGAGCTGTGCTGCAGCAGCATCAACGCAGCTGTTGTGCACCCACTGGCCCTGGCCTGCAGGGCCGCTTGGACCTGCGTGTCCTACTGCAGCTCCAACTGCAGCTGTGGGACAGCTTGGGTCTGTGCCCTTGGCTGCATCTGTGGCTTGCATAGCAGCTGCAAAGCTACACCCACATGTTGAGTGGTGCACATCCTCGCTGAGGCTGTTTGCTCCCTGCTGCTCCAGCACGGCTGCTGCAGCTGCAGCAGCTGCACGCTGTAGTGCTGTTCTGCATGCGCTGAGAGGCAGGAAGCCCAGCACTGACTGCTGTCGCTGCTGCTGCTGCTGCATCCCAGAGGCGAACACCTGCCCCTCGGGCCCTGCAGCTGCCGCTGCAGCTGCGGAAGTCGCCGCTGCAAGTAGCCCAGCCAATGCATCTATGAGGGGCTGCCATCTGCTGACAAGGGTGTTCATGGCGACCACAGCTGCAGCCTCTGACTGTGCTGCCTTGTCTTCGTGTTGCTGCAGCTGCTGAAACTCCCGGTCCAGGGACTGCAGTAGGGTTTGGCATGTAGCTGCTGAAGCCGGCTCCTGGGGGAGACAAGGAAAACACAGGTGCAGCAACGTCAAGTCAAGAAGACCCATATGTTACCAAGCTGACTCCTCTGCAGGTGGGCACCAACACCAGCAGAGCTGCCCTGCGGCTTGAAGGTGTGTTTGCCAAGCACAAGCCACACCTCACCTGTGCCATGTGTTGCAGCACCAGAGCCTGCCGCTCTTCAAGCTCCTCTTGTGTCCCCTGAGCTGCCTTCAGCGCTGCAGCAGCGGCCCGCCAGGCCGCTGGATCAACAACTGGCAGGACCGCACTCCCCACCAGCTGCCGCACCGCTGCAGCTGTGATTCGGGCCTCTGTGGACTGACAGCAGCTGAGTGTGCCGCCACTGCCAGGTTGTAGTGTCTGCAGCACTTGCTGACCTTCGAAGCAGCTGGCCTCACTCACGGCCGCAATGTTGACGACGCTGAAGACAGACAGGCACTCGGGCGGCAGGTGGCAGGCCGGGCTGCTCAAATGCACCAGCAGCTTTGGTAAACCTGCAGCTGACGCAGCCCCCACAGGCTGACGTGTCGTTCGGCTTGAGACCTGGCCAACACATGTGAGCGGCCGGGTCACTGAAGGCATGGTCCCGCTGCTACCACCATTGCTGCTACCACTGCTGCTGCTGGTGCCTGGCATGCTGTCTGCAGCATGCCTGAGGCGTTCAGCGTGTCACTCAGCTGCCAAGCAGTGGATGAGCCTTGCATGCTGCGGCGTCAGGCTATGCAGCTGCACACACACGCTCTTGCGGCTTTGGAGGGCAAGAGCTGCTGCTGCAAGTAACTCAGCAGCAGTTGCAGCCTTGATTTGCCTGCTGGCTCCTGGATGTGCCACTGCAGCTGCTGCTGCTGCTGCTGCGGTGCTGCAATTTCCAGAGTCATTGCTGCCAGAGCTGGCAGTGTCAGGCGTGAGGACCACCCAATCCCCAGCGCTTGCTGAGCTGGACATTGCGGCTGCACCACGGAAGCCACCACGACTGCCTCTGCCAGTGCTGCTGCTGCTGCCGCTTCCACCACCGCTGCTGCCGCCACTGCTGGTACTGCGATGCACTGAACGGCCACAGTCCAACCCTAGGATTCCAGGCACCAGGCACAGCGGGTCTACGACAACGACCGGCTGCTGGGCGACATCAACAGCAGTGACAGCTGCCTGCAGCTCGTCTGCCAAGGGCCCTGTGTGGTGCGTCAGCCCTGCAGCCTGCCACAGCACGGACCCTGGCACCTGGAAGCAAGCCCTGGAAAGAGCCCTCTGCAACAAGGGAGCTGCGCAGGACGATGTTGCTGCAGCAGCAGTTGCTGCTGTCACTGGTGCGGGTGCTGCTGATGCCACTGCTGCTGGGGCCTGCAGGCCTGCAGCCTGATTCAGCAGCGCTGTCCAGGTTGTCAGCAGCTGCTCCTGGGTGTCTGCTGTTAAGGGGCCCAGGTAGGTCAGTTTTGCAGCAGTCAGCAGCGCTTCAGGGAGCAAGCTGGCCATAGCACTCTCAACCTGCACAGTTCATCCAGCAACACCCCATGCACATGTGAGATGTGAGTTCCAGATGGGTGAAGGCCAAGCTACGGATATGGCTAACGTTTTGCTTGGAAAGTTGCTTGCAATTTATGCCTGGCCAGCTGTCGGATTGGGCTGTGGTGCGGACATGAAACACACTCAAACCCAAGGAACCACAGAACAGCACTTGGTGTGTACCTGCAGGAGCTCGTGAGCCCAGTCGGCCACACAATCGTGCACCCGCCCCTGAAGCCCCCCGGACTCTGCCTTGCCCTGCATCGCATTCACCCCTGCTGCATCCCCTGCCACTCCTGTTGCCGCCAGGCCCACTTGTGCTGCGGTTGGCACTGCTACTGCTGCTGCCGCTGCCTGTCCAGGGGCGGTATGACGCTGCGCACCCTTCAGGGCTGACCTGTGGTTGAGCAGTGGCTGCCGTAGAGCCTGCAGCAGCTGCTGCAGTGACCGCAGGGCATCTGCAGGCTTCGAAAATGGCACTGCCTGGCAAGCCCGGTCATGTGCCGTCCAAAGTGGCTGCGTGTCATTGGACGCAGCGGCTGAGCTGTACATGCGGGTGTAGGCGTCCACTGCGCTGATGTGGATGGCTGCCAGCGCACCAGACAGGCGCTCAGCCAAGCGCCGCACGTTGGGTGCTGCAGGTGCTGTCCCTGCGGACCCCTGCAGTGCATGCTGTACAGTAGCTCCTGCTGTTGCACTTGTTGTGCCCTGAGCTGTGTGTGGCTGCTGCTGCTGCTGGAAATCCACTGCATCAGACAATGCTCCCACTGCCAGCCTGGTGACAGCAACCCGTGTCTCTGTTCTTGCAGCAACGGTGGCCCAGGGTCGTCGTGTACTGCCGCCTGTAGTGCTCCCCTGTGCTGCTTTGTGTACTGCCCCACGCCCAGCAAGAGGTCTGAGAGGTGCTGGCTGCAGTCTTGCGCCAGCTGCACCCTGCAGTCCTCTTCCAGGTGCTCCCTGGTTGGCACGCCAGGCAATATCAGCTTGTACCATCGCGGCCCCAGGGCTAAGTGCAAGCTGGGGAACTGGGAGGGAGCACACAGCAGGACCAGGTGCACCTGCGGCATCCCTTGCTGACCAGGCGGCTTGGCACCCAGGCTGCTGCTCTGCGGAGCGGTTGACAGGCTTGCCAAGGACACCCCGGCGAACAGCCCTTGAAGTGCTGAGACTGCGCAAGGGCTGAGCTGCATGGACTCGTCTGTGGTCATGTTGACCAACACAATGACTGGCTGTCGCGGGCCTGCTGCCTGCTGAGAGGTCAGCTGCATGTCCTGGCCAGTCACCTGCGCAAGACCAGCAGCGTCTGCTGCAGCTGCAGCTGGGCTGAAGGCTGACATGGTTGCTGCAGCTCCTGTGTTTGCTATAGCTGCAGGAGACACCTGTGCGTCCTGCAGCAGCTCACTCAAGGTTTGACCTCCCTTGGCTGTCAGCTCAGCCAGAGTGCATTCGAAAACACTGCACCCTGTTGCTGCAGCGGCTGCGACTGCAGCAGCGGCCAGACAGCTGACGGATGGTGCACTCAGCACAGCAACTGACTGCACAGGTGTGCTGTGTGGCCACCTATGGATGGGTTGTGAATGCCAGGGCGCTCCTGCAGCGCCTGCATGTCGCTCAGTTGTCCTGTCAGCTCCCTGACACTGGCCTGCACCAGCCAGATCAAAGTGCCACATCAGCTTGTGTGCTGCAGCCACCCAGCTGCTGCACTGCAGCAGGCGCCCTGCCTCAGCACTGCTGCTGCCGCTGCTCCTGTCGTCACAGCAGTCGCAGCCTCCTGTGCCGCTGCTGCAGCTGCCATTGCAACGGCTACATAGCTGCTGGTGTGGTGCGTGCGTTGCTGAGTCACTGCAGCCTGCACAGCAGGTACAGCACTGCTGCGACTGGCGTGACTGCTGCAGCAACCCCCGCTGCTGCTGTCGCTGCTCCTGCTGCTGCTGTATGTCGATCAGAAGCTGTGAGAGCTCCGTCCTGGCTCCATCCAGATGCAAAGAGGCTGTCCCAGCTGCACTGGGTCTTGCCCCCAAGCAGCCATGCCCAGCAGCTGGGTCACGTACCGCCCTGACAGTACCGCAGGCATGCACTCCTGCCGCACTGCCTCTGAGAAGTGCTCGTCAGACGTGCTCTGCAGCATATGCCACATGTCTGGAAGGCGGTCGACCCATCCAGATGATGATGAAGCAGTTGCTGAAGCACTGTTGCTGCAGTCGCCCCTGATGCCTGCCACTGCTACTGCCAAGGAGGACAGCAGCGTGGGCGCCCTTGGCGTACTGCTGCTGCTGCTCGTGACAGTGCTGCTGCAAGCAGCAGCATGTTGGTGTGTGCCACATGCTGCTGGCTGAGTGCTGCTGCTGGCACTGGGCACAGGCCTGGCCTGGTCGAGGCGGGCCAAGTGCTCTACTACCAGAAGCACCACAAGCCTCTGCAGAGCTTGCTGCATGGCTGCCGACTCTGCTCCGTCAACCACAACCCTGCGTATGAACAACAGCAGGCACGCGCAATCTGGCTTGGTAGCACAGACACAATATGCACAGCAATGGGACGTTTGTGCATCCTACATCGCCCGTGCATAATGATAGACAGCCTGCCATACATCAGCTTGCACTCACTTCCGAACTCAAGCTACCATCAAGTTACTATGCAAGCCAGAAAAGGTTCAGGCCGGGCCTGGGGCCCAAGTGCGGCCCAAGCAGCAATACTGGGGATGCTGTGTTTGCAGGACAGCGTACGCACCTGGACAGCACCTCGACCACCAGCAGGCACAGGGTCTTGAGGGGCACCTTGTTGCCTCCAAGCCTGTGGGGCGCAACACGTACACAAGGGGTGGCGGCCTGCAGGCCCGCCGCAGGCGTTGGGGGCACCGTAAACACCCCCTGCAGCTGCTGCAGCAGCTGCTGTTGCCTGCCTGCAGACGCCCCGCACTGCACTGCGGCCCTGTCGCACAGGCCGGCCAGCGTCGCCAGGCTCGTCCTGAAGTGGCGGGTGTCAAAGGCGCACGCGGCGGCGTGAGGGAGCAGCTGCAGGGACCTAAGCCCTGCCAGCGCTGTTGACAGGTCCAGCCAGATGTGTTGCAGGGCTAGTAGTATATGCTGATGGGGCACGAGTGGCACGTTGGGCAGCCGAGGGCCCCACTCGAGGAACACAAGCGCTGCGACCGCACATGGCTGAATGAGAGGACGGGGTAGGCTCAGAGTATGGCTGCGATGCTGTTGCTGGGATCTGAGGCCGGCAGCCCTACTGGCGCTGGCGCTGGTGGTGCCATCCCCACTGCTGCTGCTACTGCTGTTGGTGGCAGCCAGTCGAACTGCCGCTGGGATGCAGCTTGTATTGAAGAAAAGGATGGGCCCAGAAATCAACAAAGAAGCGGCCGCAGCTGCGGCTTGCCTTGCTCCCACACCTGCGGCTGTTGCTGCAAGCGACTGGACCAACACAAAGACAGCCGGGCCACTGCTATGCTGGGCCTTAGCCAATCCACTCAGCTGGTCAAACCCTGCGCTCCCCAGCATATCTACTGTGCATGAGGTCAGCCTGGGCGCTGGTTGTTCCTCAGCCCAAGCGGAGCTCAACAGCTGCCTGACAGCAGTGGTCACCCCTGAGCCTGCCTCAGTCAGCAGCACCGGGACCCTATCCGCTCTGATCACCCAGTGAACTATGCACTGCAGTGCACAAGTCTGAGGGCTGCAGGCAAAGGCAGCCCTGCAGGGGCCGTCTGCTCCATACATACGGAGCAGCGCCTCCCCAACCTCAGCAGTGCCCACGATGCCAGGGCCACTGGCGATGCTGAAGGCGGCACAATCCTGCTGCCAGCTGACCCACTGGCCGGTGGAGAGGTTGGGCCGTCCCCAGAACAAGCCAAGCTCAGAAGGCGGGAGCGCCCAGGCGAAGCCAGCGCCGGCAATGACTGCCGCAAGTGTGCTTTGGAGCATGGGCAGCTGCCGGTCTGGCTGCCTGCACTGGCCAGCAAGCACCCACGCAGTTGCAAACAGCAGCAGGCGAGCTGCAATGGCCTCTGCATGTGTCGGCACCACTCTTGCTGCAATACCAGCAATGCCGTTGCTCATGCTGCTGCCGCTGCCCCTGATGCTGCTGTTTCCGCTTGTGCTGCTGAGCCACCCAGTATTGCCGCCCTGCGGGGTGAGGCCCGATGCCACTAGCTGGTGACTTCCCAATTTTGAACTGTCCCACATGGCTCCCACCATGGCAACGATGCTGTCAGTGAGATGGTGAGCTTGCAGGTCCCGCCTGCCAGCTGGTTCTGCAGCATCTGCTGCTGTGGTGGTCGCTGGAGGCTGTTTGGCAGTCACCTTGCAGCACTCGATGTCCAGCACTGCCTGTGCAGCTGATACCAACTCCTCTAGCAATGCCGCCAAACTGTTGACTGTGTTGACAGGTAGCTGCAGCTGCACACTGGATGCTGCCGCTGCTGCACCAGCAGCAGCAGCAGTGGGGGTGGTGGCAGTATCTGGCGTTTCAGTCGTGGTGGTTGAGAGGGTCAGAACACCACAGGGAGCTGAACTCATGCCACTGCCGACGCCAGCCAGGCCAGAATCAACAGCTGCCGCATCTGCACTCCCCTGACAGGCAAGGGCCACATGTAGAGGTCTGAAAGCTGCCCTCAAGCCCCACAGCAGCTGCTCCCTGTGATTGACGAGGCCCGGTGCAGCCAGCACCACAGCAGGCAGCTGCTGCAGCAGCACTGGGTCCACATCTGCAGCGCCTTCAGCCTCAATGATGCAGCCCATGCAACCAGGCAGGCCTGCCCATTGCCTGACCCACTGGCCGGTGCTGTGAGAGGTTTGTCGGGGGTCTTGCTCCTGCAGCAGCTGCAGCAAGAGGGTCTGCAACGGAAGCTCCAGTGTTCGTCCCGCATCCAGAACCAGGACACCGACAGGTTGCTGCTGCAAGCCTTCCCCTGGGCTGCGCTCGCTTTGCAGCAGCGGCTGCATGGCAGCGTCATAGCAGCCGCCCAACAGCTGCAGCAGCGTGGTGTGATCACCTGAAGGTGCTGTGCTGGCACCCTGCGCACCGGCAGCTTGTTCCGACTGCACACTGGGACAGCACTGTATCCAGGTCACACCCACGTCCACAGGTTGGTCACAGCCCCTGATGGGCTGACTGTGCTGCCGGCCCTGTTGCTGACCAGAAGGGCACCCTGCAGGCCTGCCCTTGACTTCAGCAGAGTCTGACTTGGGTTGTGCCTGCTCAGAGCTGTCCTGGCCAGCCAGCTGCACGTACACTGCTTCCAGCAGCTTGACTGTCAAGGACTTGCCGACCCCCGGGGGGCCCAGCAGCAGGCACACCTGGTGCACGGACACAGCGCCGTGCACAGCAGCGGCAGCACGTGCAGCCGCCTTGGCTGCCATGCAAAAGGGGTGATACAGGTTGATGCAACCAGAGCCAGCCCCGCCATCATGATGAACCTGCAAGAGCTGTGCACTGCTGGCTGCACTGTAGCTGTCCGGGGCGTGGGACTGTGCTGGTTGCACACGAGCCCCCTGCTGCTGTGCCTGCAGGAGCCGCTTCTGGCACACAGCCTCCGCGGCTGCCGCGACCTGTTCTGATGTCCAACACCACGGCGCCTTGGATGCCATCGCTGCACGCTGCTTGACTGATGCTGCTGCTAGCATTGACTGCTGCGTTCCGCCGCTGCAGCTGCAGCGGCGGGCACGTCCTGACTCCAGCAATGCTGCTTGCAGGCTATCCTGAAGCGGGAGTCCAGCCACACCCTGCGCCTCCACCCACGGCTGTAGCAGGTCCCGTACTGCCGATTGCAAGCAGTACCAGGCACTACAGCCCGGCTGCAGGGTGGCGGCACCTTGCTGCTGCAGCCCAGCTAGGTGCTGGAATATGCACCCGATGCTGCTGACATGCACAGCACTGTGGCACTGCCACTGCTGCTGCCCCTGCAGGCAGGGAACCTGGAGCTGTGGCTGCTGCTGCACCACAGGGGCAGCACCATGTGCTGTGCTCTGTGACACCATGGCTGCTGTCATCTCCGCAGCCTGCTGCAGCAGTGCAGCCGCCACCTTGGCACAAGGTGCTGCATCAGACAGCCCCAGGTGACGGAAACCCAGCTCCAGCAGTGTGCTCGCTTTGGGTGGCACGAGTGCCACGCAGCGGCCACTCAGCTGCACACAGCCCAGCACAGCTGTGCGCCGCGTGTCACTGTACTGAGTGCATGCCACAGGCCGGTGGTGTGCATCAGGGCTGATGGACCTGGATCCAGGGTGTGCTGGTGCCGCCGCGTCTGCTGTGACTGCTGGGGTTGGAAACACGCCCGGCAAGGCACTGCTGCTGCTTGCTGGCACCTCGCACAGCAGGCACAAGGGCCATGCGATGCTGCAGGCAGGCCTAGTGTAGCTACTGCTGTTGCTGGCAACCTGGCTGGCCTGTGTGCTGAGCTGTGCCCTGAACTCTATCAGCGCTGTGCTGGCAGCGCTGAGCACAGGCACAGCCAGCTGATCAAGCCCACTTATGCTGCAGATGAGGCTGCATCCAGGATGCGCAGCACTGCTGCTGGAACCGCCTCCTGCTGCAGGACCCTTGGCTCCTGCTGACGCATGCTGAGCAACGATGACGGGCTCGCATGCAGCCCGTGCTGACCGCATCCACGCCCTTAGCTGCTCCGCTGTTGTGTCAGCGCAGCAGGCCAAATGGCATGCCTGGACACCAAGGAGGCCGGCGAGCACACTCGCAGCCCCTGATAAGGCTGGAACCACCCTGACAGCACCTGAGTGACGTGCTGCTGGCTGGCTGTTGCTTAGTGAGCAGCAGTGTGCCGTGTCGGCAACTCCCGCGCTGCTGCATGTACTGCCGCTATCATGCCATGAGGTCAGGTCAACACCCAGGAACGGGGACACCTCGAGTGCGGCCGCAGCATCCAGCAGGGACGTATCTGATGCCAGTGCTGCTGCCAGGGGCTGAATCCTGCTGCCTGTGAGGGCAGGGCAGTACTGCCAGGCGTACTGCACCTGGCAGGTCCCAAAGCACACCTGCAGCAGCCGTATCAGCGAAGCAAATCCCAAACAAAGGCATCGGTAGCCACAAAAACACCAGCTTTCATACAGCTCAACTACAGCCCAGTGAGACTGGGCAGCACAGCAAGGGCTCTTGGCCAGTAGTGCGCTGGTACATGCCTCAGAAAGGGCGTGAAATTCTGCACCAAGCCGCTTTGACTAACAGAGTGCCCTTTCGCAAACTGTGCTTCAATGTCTGACGTGCAAGCTGGCACACCTGGAGCTCCTGTGTGTCGGCCTGCCAGTAGTGCCGGAGCTGCTTGCCCCAATGGAACGAGGTGATGCCATCAGCACCTGCCGCCAGAAGCGCAGCAGCCACGTTCCTATGGCATGCAGCAGCAGAAGCCAAGGCCTGCAACCCAAGCACCTGCTGCGGCAACATCCGCTGCGGCACGTTCTGACTGGGCTGTACGGCAGCGTCGGCGCCGCACACTGCACTCCCCGCACTTCTGCTGCCACCTGCTGAGCTGCTAGGGCTACTGGTGCTGCATGCTGTGCAGCAGCCACTGCTGCACTTCTGGATGGGTTCAGGTGTTGCACAAGCATTCCCGCTGAGCTGCGCGCCACCAGAAGACACTTGTTTGCCTCTTGACTTCAACCTCGGCACGCTGTACGAAATGTCAGGCGTAGGGGGCCTGTCATTTGCACCTGTTGCCACAACCCCTGCTGCACTCGTCATTGCCGTAGCTGGCACAGCAGTGACAACGGTAGGGTCAGGTGCAGTCTGGCCCAGCGGGCCGTGAGCACGCAGCGCTGCTGACACTGTCTCGAGGCGCAGGGCGGCAGCCTCGTACAGGGAGCGCAGGGCTCTGCTGTTGCCGGCCGAGAGCTGCTGCAGGGCACCTGTGGCTGCCCGGGTCCACATGACAGCATCAGCCAGAGCCAGGACTTGGCAGGGCACTGCTGCTGCCCATTGCTCCAGCTGCAGCAGCAGCAGGGCATGCGCAGCCCATGTGATGATCATTACTTGATGCCCAGCACGTGTGCTGTTCGTGTATTGTCAAATGGTACACAGAGTCGGGTTCAAGCAACGTTGCGCAGATATACAGCCAGGTGTTGCTGTGATTTCCCCCCATCACAGCAGCACCACACCGGCCAAAGTCAAACTCTGGTGAGTGCAGGTAACATGCAGCATAGGGCAGTGTGCTCAAACAGCCTTACCGACATAGCGCTTGCAGACTCCAATGCACTTGCCAGCTGCATCTTGAGCGCTGCAGATGCAGCCTCGTACAGCGCCTGCAGTACAGCTGCAGGGCAGCTGTCAATACCCCAGACCACACCCTCTGAGCCGGCTGCAGCCGCAGCAGCTGCACTGGACCGCCTGCGCACATGCTGGCCTAGGCCAGTGCTGGGCTCCTGCTTGTGCTGAGTTTGCTGTGGCAGCTGCAATACTTGGCTATGAGGCCCTGGTAGTGACAGGCTCAGCTGCTGGAGCACTGTACCCCGAACTGAGCCACAACCGCCTGTGCAGCTGCTGCTGCTGTTGCTTGTGCTGCTATTGATGCCATCTTCAATGCTGACCAGTGCAACAAGCTGCATGAAACCAACACCCTCTGCCAGCTCCTGCTCTGAATGGGGCTCCCAAGGGCATGCCGACAGGTGCTGCTGACGGCTGAAGCTGTGCTGCTGGCTGTACCAATGGCAGTACAGCATTCACCCCTCTGAAGAGTGTGTCCAGCAACGCCTGCGGAAGCCTGACACACCCAGGCGGCTGTGCTTGCTGGGCATCTTGCTGAGAATAGCAGTTTGGCAGTGGCTGCTGCTGCTGCAGAGCCCACGCACTTAAGAACACTGCAGGCAGCTCCTCCAACAGCTGCACCAGTGCAGCATCTGGGACCAGCCCCAGCCGAGGCCAGCGCTGCCGCAGTGCCCCCAGCAGGGTGCTGCTGACAACCTTGGACACCTGTGGCCAGCACAATGGCAACAGGTCAGCTGCCTCGCAAGCCCATGCCATCGCGTAGGCTTACATCAACTGGGCAGGCAGATGCAGACATGTGTGCATGGAGCTGACAAGCTACTACTGGGTTTAGGGGGTTGTCAGTTCCTTTGAATAGAGTTCCGCCAGGCAATTTCAACCTGCCTGCATACCTGCTGCATCTTCAACAGGCTGTCATCGGCTGCCAAGTGCAGTTGTGCCATGCAAGCTGCCCACACATGCCTCTGGGTGACGACACTGGGCACCTGCCCGCCTTCCAAAGAGTCCAAGGCTGCGCCTCCACCACAGTTGCCCCTGCCGCCGCTGCTTTGCATGGTTCCCTTGCCGCTTCTGTCGCCTCCCTCAAGCGTCAAGCTGTGACCGCTGCTGCTGGGGAGGGATGTCGGCTGGTCGGCAGCTGC
>QAXK01008510.1:0-24336 GCA_004335735.1 Chlorella sp. KRBP | reverse complement strand
ATCAGGGGGGAGGGCTCAGGGCACTGTGGCTCAGGAGCATGCCCCCAGGGGTGGGGGCATCGGGCCATGCTGCGGACCTGCTACCAAGCATGCAAATTCCGATGAAAACATGGCAGTTATGGGGTCAGGGAGGGGGAGTGGCAAGGGGCATTTTCCAATCTGGGCCCTCAAGGCAGTGCCCCTATGGGTGGGGGCCTTTGGAGCGCCTGATAGATGAAGTCCCTGTGTCACTGTCAACTCATCCCTACCCGTCCACCCGGGGGCCGCTGGACAGCCAGCGCAGCGGTTTCAAGCTAGCACTGGCATGAGCCCCTGTACTCATGCCATGATGCCAGATATATGCACGTGCTTCCTCGTAAGGTTAGCTGCACACCCTCGCCAAACCGGTCAAGCCTTATTGACGCCTTTGTCTACTGCAGACCTCAGGAGGAGGAGCCTCTCCTGAGTTCAGGAGAGTATGCATGTGGGTATGGATTGAGACCCTGGCTTCATGTCCCCATGGGAGCAAGATGCACATGGTATGAAACCTCGAGACCAACCATGGGGGGGGCAGATGGGAGTTAGCCAAGGTAGCACTGCTTTCTGAAGCAGGTGTCTGGCAAATGGAGGGCAAATGCAGCTGATAGTTTGCAGGCTACCATGCATGATTGCAGCCCCGATACCCTGCCTGCAGGTTTTCACACCGTACCTCAGGGGTAGTGAGTAGATCTGGGCATCTGGCGTAGGACGGAGCTGGCAGGGCCCATCCTATATCATGTTCATGTCATGAACACATGGACACATGTGCATGATGCATGAGTTTGCTGCCACAGGGTGCGAAGGAACATGCCAGGAACCCAACAGAAAGAACATGGGTATGATTCCTTCCTGTTTGAGTTTTCTTGAATGCTGTTCTGCCTGCACAGTCAGTCCGTTAACAAAAGCCCGGCAGGACTCACCTAATACCTCGGATCATCCATGCCTGAGCAGTGCACTGCACTGCAACACCAACCAGCTTTTCATGAACCATTGGCTATGTACGTACTTCTGTGACGTCGAAGTGAGGGTTTGGGACTGCTGTGCAGTGCGCAACGGACAGGCAGAAGACATCCTGCACCTATCATACCTCCGCTTCTGTCGCTGCTCGTTGAAGGCAACAACAGCAACGAGATTTATGGCTTTGAAACGTCACATGCAGCACCTCCAGCAAGACACTGCAGAGGCAAGGCAAAGTGCTGGGCTTACTGCTGTTGCCTTCAGTCCCTTTCTCCATAACCCTCTCAGCACCGCTGTCTACACTGTTTTTCGCAGTGCTTGGAAGAAACACAGCCCGCTTTGAAACGGCTGCGGCTGTCGTCCTCAGAACCGTCTGAAGTGGTGAGTGGTTGTCTGGTTGATGCTGCTGCAGTGGCAGATGTTAAGCCACGTTGACCTCCTGCTGCGCTGCTTGTACTCGTGCAGGTCGGAGCAGACAAAGGAAATTGCCAAATTCAATCCAACGTCCTGGTACCAGTGGCAGCACATGATCCGTCAACTCTGCAGCACAGCAGCGACAGCTACTCGTCTGTGAATGCCTTGTTGAAGCAGTTGCACTGGGAGCGCCTACAGCGGCAGGCGCCTGATGCTGCTGGAGGAATGCCATCAGGCAGCTGAAAGCTGCAGCTTAACTTGGGCTGGGCTGCTGCAGCACACCTCCAGCACCCCAGGACCAGGTAGAGCTGCTTTCGCATGCAGGGCCTTGCGCTTGAGGGACCAGCCATTCCTTCGGCACACATGCGACGACACCGCATGTACAGCTATTGATTGTACACTATGCAGCTGCTGTGGACACCTGTCAAGGTGGTGCTGGGTGTTCGTGAACTGTGCAGCACCAGCATCTATCTACAGCTGTGTTATAGCTGTGTTACAGCTGTGTTACAGCTTGTACAGTAGTTCATCACATGGGGAGTCCCTGAAACAGCCAGGTATGTCATTGCTTCCAGGTGTCATAAAGCATTCCCGATGGAGTATGGCTGGCTGTTGGCTTCTAGAACGTGGCATGCACACCTGCCTGCTTGCTGCAGTTGCCATGCAGCTGCCAGCAGCTGAGCCAGTGGTGAGCGGGCTGACAGCCACAGCTTGTATGATTGATCGACATCAGTAATGTGTGCCAGGCCATGTGGTACTGGTTAGCATATTTGTTTGGCTGGCAGTCTGGCAGGTACCAACGGTGAGTCCTCAGTAGGGCGGTGTGGGCACCGAAGTGTGTGTGTGTGTGTGTGTGTGTGTGCGCGAAGAGTGGCAGTACAGCCCTGATCAGCTGGCTGTTGGTTTCAGACTTGTTCGCACAGGAGACATCCTGTTTTTTTGCAGCCAGCACTGCTTCTTGGAGCTTTTGTGTCAACACGGCTGCATGTCATGTGTCGTGTAATGGCACTGCTGTGCCCTTAGGCAGTATGCCTTGTGCTGGCGAAGGCATAATTCACAGTCTGGCAACACAGAGGCATTTTGGGGCAGCTGCAAAATTGGCATTGTATGTAAGCAGGAGTGATATGCATGTTATAACGCAGCACAAGCGTTGACAGCGACAGTCAGTACAGCTCTTGCCGATCTCATTACATGTTACAGCGCAGGTTGCTCGTAGCAGCCTGGAAAGCAACACCAGGACTGTGGATACTGCATGCCCATGCCAGCTCTGCATGTTAGTGGAACCCATATGTGGAACCCATATGATGACACCAGGGCAGCACCAGGAGTGCACATGACCCAGCACAGATGTATATTGTGGGTCAGTCTCACTGCGAGTCAGCAAATACTCACACAAATCCGAGAGTTGCTGCATGCCGTAAAGGCCAAGTGCGCCCAGCAGACAGTACAAGTGAAAGTTGGGGTACAGCAGGTGACCCTGGGCCCCACCTTGTTGTTGTGCACCATGCACGACCGTTCAATAGGCTGTTGCAACAAGTCAACCGAAGGGCGCATAGACACACACAACAAGCTGATATGGCTGTGAACACAGTCTCAACACAGTCAACATGAGTGATGAAGTCCCAAGGTCAAGTGCACTGTCAGCTGCATCACAGACGACCTTGTGCATGAGCATTGCACACAAGCTGTCCGTGTGTGATCGCTCATGCAACACAACCAGGCCGCAGGGAGCCACAGTGCCTGCTGTTGCCAGATCACATGTGAGCAAATCCCCAGCACAACAGGCAGACAATATGGCTTGCCTTCAATCGCAATCGTGCCCCGCCATACTGCATCAAATCAAACCCCAGTCAATGGAAGTCAAGCCTCTGCCTGTGGTCCGGCAGGCGCATCTGCAGCGTCTGCCCCACGTGAAGCAGCCGCTGCTGCCTCCAGCTGAGCATTCAGCACCTGGTAGTCGACAGCAGCAGTGCGGCGTCTTTTCAACCTGCCGCCGCCCTCGGCCGCTGGCGGTGCTGCACCATCTGCTCCTGCATCCGTCCCAGCAGCCCCTCCGGCGGCTGCAGCAGCAGCAGCCTCGGCCTCAGCTGCCTCCATGCGTGCCAGCCTGGCCTGTGCTGTCGCCTTCTTTTCTGCCAGGCGCCTGGCACGTTCCTCCTTGCGCCTGTGCTCAAGCTCACGCTCCCTGCGAGGCTCCTCTGGGTCCCATGCCTGCCACATGACACATGATGACCAAGCCACAGCAGGAAGCACTTTGGATCATGCCGAGCACGCGAGGCTGGCTGGCAGTGCAGATGACTATTCCGGTTGCCAAACCAAGCGTGTTGATGTCCCGCCCTGTGCTGTGTTAGCACCAGCACATGTCATGCCTTGCTGGCGCCACTGGCTGCAATTAGCACTGAGCTGTGAGCTTCTGCGGGCCTGCTGAGTGCACGACATGACATTACATGTACACTACCTGTGGGCAGACACAATGGCTGCAACGCAGCTGCATGCACAGCATCCAAGTCCAGGGCAAACGTGCAGTTGGCACCCCGGTGTCAGCGGTGCCGCGCTGGTGTTCTGCTGATGTTGAGCACAGGTGCTCGGATTTGGCGGTGACATAAACCAGCTCACTTGTAGGTGGGGCTCAGCTAGGCCACGCACGTGGGCCTCCACACTGCGTGCGAATGCGCTGACCACGCCGCCATTGATGTTGTAACCCCCCTCCAGGACACTGACCACGCGCCCACTGCAGCACCTGTGCATGAGCAGTGCAGGCCAACACCTCAGTGTGCTGCACACGAGCTGTGCTTATTGTAGTCGCTGCCACGCAGGCACGCATGCATGCAACGGCTGCATGCAAGCAAGCGTTGCAAGCACATGCAGGCATCAAGACAGCATAAAACCAGACATATGCAGGCGTTGCAGGCATCGCATTCAGTGCTGCTCAGTGCTGCAGAATAGCTGCAACTACCACGTGCAATGGGGAATGCAGTGCGGTGTTGCGTTGGCAGGCAGCTGCTGCCTCACCTGTTGGCCACCTGGACAATCTGGTCTGTGAGCCACTCATAGTCAGCCTCGGTCACACCGATGTACCTGCAATGCAGCCGCAGCGCATGATGCTGTCGCAACAGAACCCCTGCATGCAGCAGACTGCTGAAGACTGCAAGCTCAATCTCCAAGTTGACCAAGGCTTGCACCAATGCATGCAAGCAAGGCCTCAAACCTGGGATATATTGCTCTGTATTGGGGGATTGTGTGCAAGCCACTGAAGCAACATGCCCCATCGCCTGTGAACCTGTAGTTGATGACGTCCTTCCTGTGTGCATCAAAGCCAGCAGACACCAGGATGAGGTCGGGGTTGAAGTTGACCACTGCGGGCAGGATCTTGTCCCGCCAGGCCCGCCGCCACAGGGTGGGGTGTGCGCCTGGCCCCTGAATGCCCACCTCAATGAGGCGTGGCCCACTGAGTGGCGGGTCATCAGCAGTGCTGGGAGGGAACTCATGGTCCGGGTCCTCCTCAATCTGTCAGGCAGCCCACCAGCACACACACAGTGTCAGCAAGGAGTCCTCCTATCCAACTGTGACTGGGCCCTGTCCTTGATGTGCCCTTGGCTGTGAATCCAATGCACACGTCACGCCACGTGGCGTGCTGAGTCAGCACATGCATGAGGGCAGACAGAGCTGGACCCGGTTGGCACCCTGCTGGACATAACTTTTTTATGCCAACACACAGAGGCAGATAACGTCACTGTTTGCCACAATTGACATGCTGAAGGACACACACTTGATGAAAGCACACTCCGGTCATCACACATAGAGTGCAGGGTCTGCCATCATTATTGTTATGCCCCCGTTGCACTCACCAAGCTGCTGCACTTCGGTGCTTCACCGCCAACAGGTCCATCCTCAACCTTGACTCCAGCGGCAGCAGCGACCCCATTCATCACAGCCGCTGCTGCTGCTGCTGCTGCTGCTGCTTCTGGCTGAGCAGCTGCCTGCACTGGCGTGTCGCCTGCATCAGCTGCTGTGTCGGTCTTGAGAGCTGCCTGCTGCGCGGCCCGCTGTGCTTTGAGCAGCTGCGTGTCAGTGGTGGCACCTGACCCCGGGTACACGTAGATGTCTGCACAGCAACAGAAAACGACGTGCAATGGCTTGCTACACACTGTGCACTACTGTCAGCAATCCCCATGGTGGACACACTGTGACGCTTGAGGCCACATGTGGCTGGAAGGCCAGGCACAAGCATGTATAGCATGTTGTGCAGCCACAACAGCCTCTTTGCACAGGGCAGCATCGTCATGTGGACATGAAGGCAGAGCAGGGTTAGGGGCTGGGCAGGTGCATGGCTTGATGCTCTGCCCACCTGGCCGTGTGCTTGACTTGGGCCCGTAGCCCTGCACACTTGCAAACAGGATGTTGTCGTCGTCGTCTGTGTCAAACCAGGGCTGGTAGGTGTTGTAGATGTGCACGCCCTCACTCATGGGCGTGCTGAAGGGCACCTGCAGCTTGTTGGGGGCTGTGTTGGACACGCATGCGCGTGTGCCGTTGCCGTGGTGGACGTCAAAGTCCAGCAACGCCACCCGCTGGATGCCCTGGTGCCTGCATGGAGGCAGCAACAGAGGCAGCAACAGAGGCACACCCGGCTGAACAACCACATCGCGTTGCGCAGGGTGCTGTGGGTGTCGCTAATGGCCAAGCCGCAGTGGGAGTCTGACTCTGCTGCATGCTGACGCGGAATTACATGCACAGAAACTTTACCCGCCAAGCCAAACGTCTAGTCTGATGTGCCAGTGCACAACCAACAGACTGAACGCTTGAATCGCAGCAAATCGACTTGCGGTAGCAATTAACAGACAGTGCACCATGTACGTTGGCAATGGATAGCTTACGCGCGCCAAATGTCACCTACAAACACACCATGCTCAACACCCCGCGCAGCCCTCCTCCGACCTACCTATGGACGTTCATGGCATAGGCTGCCCCAATGGCCAGGTTGTTCAGCAGGCAGAAGCCGTGGCTGCCTGCGTGTGCAGGATGTCAGCAAGGGCAGCCCTCAGCAGACCTCAGCGACATGCCCCACTACGACGTAACATCAGGCAACATGGTGGCACCCAGCTGCCTGCTTGCGGCATTGTTACATATATGCATAGCCCGGCTTGCTTCTACCCACCCTCTGTCTGGACGTATCACCCCACAAGCCGCATGCGTCTGTTGCTGGCACGCAACACCCCTGGTTACCCCACATAGCTGCCAGCACAGCCTCTTACTACACACCACACTGCCCCAGCTGCCAGCCTCACCTGATGGGTCCTTCTTGCTGGGCACCACCCCCCGGGGCCCTGCATGGTGGCCAGGCGGCCTCACTGCACAGAAGGCATTGGCTGCCTGCCCTGCCACCACTCGGTCCACTGCCAGGCACACAGCCGCAGCAGCACGCAGCGCCACCTCAAAGGTGTGGAAGCTGACGGCAGTGTCTGCGTCCAGGTAGCCCTGCTCATCCGGCCGGTGCTTCAGCGAGTGGCAGACGGCCTGAGTGCAGACACACAGCAACAGGCAGCAACACAAAGCACCAGCAGCAGACACAGGCTTCAATGAGAAGCCCTGACACAGCCCTATATGTCAGCCTGAACCTGTGTCCCTATATGTCAGCCTGAACCTGTTCCCTGGCTTCAAAGTTGCAATAACATTATCAACAGACACATCCAAACACAGGGCTGCAGAAGCAATGGAGTGCTGCATTCAACCAAGGGTGGGCAGTTGGCCTGAGGCAGGTGTGACCGATGCAACAGCCACATAGCAGCCACAAAGGAGGTACCTGTTGCATCCACTTGGTGTTTGCAGACACAGCTGACCGCCTAATCCACCACACTCACTGACCTCACCAAAGCACCTTAGCCACCTCGTGCTTGCCTGCACACCCCTGCACACCCCTGCACACCCCTGGTAAGCAAGCCCACCATCAACCACTCTCACTCTCTCTACACTAGAGGTATGCGTGTCACCCTGAGCAAGCACCACCTCGGTTGTCAGCAGCGCACCTGCAGCTTGCGCACGTAGTTCCAGTCATGGACACGCAGGATGTCAGCAATGGGTGCGGGAGCCACCTCCAGCTCCCATGCCAGCAGCTGCTCCAGCCTGGGGCCCCTCAGGATGCCCCTGCTGGGCTCCACCAGCACTCGTAGCCGCTCAACGTTCTCTGGCGGCGGCGCAATCCCCCGAGGCAAGGGGTCTGGGCAGGTCAAGTGCTTCTCACACTGAGGGGGCGCCACGACGAGGGTGCAGGCCCTGTTGGCTGCAGGAGGGGCGGGTGCTGCTGCTGCAGCAGACCCTGCCACTTGCGCTGCCTCGGCGCGGCTCTGTATCTCTGCTGCGAGCTTCTCAAAGCCCCTGCGTGCTGCTAGGGTGGCAGGGTTGAAGCCATGTTTGTCCTGCTGACCAGCAGCAAAGGGCTGTGCCTCCAGCAGCAGCACAGCAGCTGCTGCAGCACCATGGTAAGCTGCCAAAGCCAGAGGCGTGAAGCTCTCCTTGTTCTTTGCAACGACAGGGCTGGCGTCTGCTGCTGCATCGCCTGCTTCTGCAGCAGCTGCTGCCAGCAGTACGCCCAGGACTGCTGCTTGGTCGTTGCGGGCTGCACAGTGGATGGGGTTGAAACCATGCATGTCCTGCAAACCATGGCAGGCACAGATGAATGGTTTGATGGCTGCACATTTGCCACCAATCTGCATCCAGAATGTTCTGTGATGTGCACAAAGCCAATCCAAACAAAATACAGGCAGGCAAGTTCCAGGTAGCCCCACCTGTATCTGCAGCACATGGAGTGGTGCATAAGAGTCTGCTGTTTCACCAGCCGCCTCCATCTGCTCCCTGAGCTGTGCAGCTGCATCAGTTGTCGCCTTGAGCAGCAGCTGCGTCACCTCGTGCAAGCCCAGCTCAGCTGCCCAGTGCACAGCCAACCGGCTACCATCATCCCTACACCAGCAAGCACACACACACGACACACAAAAACACAAGCACAGGCTTCTGTCCAGGTTCTCTCTTAATACCAGCTGCATGCATGATGGATGCTGCAGGTCGCTTTTCAACATGAGTGGGCTTGCTAAAGGACTGTGCTGCACCAAGCACACTCATACTGTGTTTCATTCACGACAGCAGCTGCCCAGGACAGGCAAAAAGGCACAACATGCATAGTCCTTGAGCTGCAAGTCGCTTGGGCCCACAAGGGTGTCACCCTCAGGCCCTCACCTCTGCATGGGGTCTGCGCCAGCCTCTAGCAGCAGCTGCACGAGCTCCAGCACTGCTGCCTGCCGCCCTGGCAGCACTGCTGTGCACACTGCCAGGATCAGGCTTGGGCACCCATCACACTCTGCCTGTACATCTGCACCAGCTTCCACCAGGCAACGCACACAGTCCACATGGCCTGCAGCAACACACCACAAACAGGCAGCAGGGCCCCCTGATGCAGGCTACTGGCAGGACACCCGTGTCAGCGCACACAGGCGCTCGTGAAGTGCTGCGGTGCTTATGTAGTGTCATACATGGGCTGTATGCTTTCATGAATAGTTGGGTCACCTGCAGCAGCTGCACACGTTTGCGCAGGCATCAGGGGCCAGGGTACAGCCACGAGCAGCTGACTTGTGCCAACCCATGTTGCAAGCTGTAGATCTGCAGCCTCACCTCTCAAGATCGCGACGTGCAACGGCGTGCACTCGCTCTGGTCCTTGCCCTGGATGTAGTGGTCAAGCTCCGGGCCCAACACAGGCATGTCGACCTCGCCAGCCTGTGCAGGGGGCAGCAACCAGACTGAGGCTGAGATGTTCCAGCATATGCAGGTCAACCAGAGAGGAGACGCGACAGGCTGAAGTACTTTTTTGCTGTACAGTACAGGATCACAGGCCCAGACACAAGGCAGTCACTGCAGTCAGTGGTGCCCACCAGCCAGCCAGCCGATCTCAAGTGAGTGGGACATGCGTACCTCAACCAGTTGCTGCCGACGCTGCTCCAAGACTTGGGTCCTCTCCTGCAGAAGCTGCCTCAATGCATCCACGTCCCCAGCATCAGCGGCCTCATGGACGATACTGCAGGTGTGTCAGCAGCATGAACAGCAGCAAGGGCCAAGTAGTGGGGTGGCTGAATATACTGGTACAGCCCATCAGGACGCTCAAGCTCAATCTGGTCAGGTTTGAAGACTTACAAAAGATCGCCAGGGTCATCTGTGGACATTTCGCTTGACATAATGAAAGGTGGTATCTGTGTGCAGCCCAGAGGGGGGTGAGAGCGGTCTGTTTTACTGGGTCGTGGCAAGTGTCTGAACTGCAACTTTATCAAAATTCTGAACGACAATAATACGTTGGGTGCACTCTCTCCCTCCCTCGACCGTCGCTGTGCGACCTTGTGACCTGGCTGGACCCTGAGTGCCCTGTTCCCGTCCGTAAGACGAGTTGCAGCGCCCTTTCAGCTTCAGACCTGGATCTTGGCATAGTTGACGTCAGCTGCAGCCTGGTCAAGTACACCCCAATCGTTCTCAACAAACGCAAAGCTTCCGCCACCGCAAGGGCCGTGCTGCTGTCGAATTTGTCTTGTTTGGCTTCAAGTTGCGAGCTCTGAGTGTCGAACCGAGTTTCGGTTGTGCAGTGCATGCTGATTGAACACCGAGGACTTCAATAAGTCTACGGACAGGCCTGTGCTCTGTCTGGAGCCACCCAGCGCCCAGCACTGGCTTTGAGCCAGTGACGACTGCCTTTTATGTCGGTGGCGCTGCAAGCTCCCTTCACAGGGACGAAGCGGCTGTTTGACGACGCAGACAGTGAAGCACAGCAGCATCAACACCAGGAAGGAGCAAAGCGGGTCCGCTGCCTGGGTAGCCCTGCAGGGCGCTGCAGGCCAGCAGCACACAACGTCCCAAGCCACTTCCAGCCCTGCATTCCTGCATCAGCAGTTGCAGCTGTGAAGGCCCTTTTCCCTGGCATGGACTCACAGGTGGGCAGCTTCTCGCCTGGTTTGCTGCTGGTGTACGGGGGTCGCGTGGGCATGACACAGTTGCATTATGGCAGCTACTGGTGCTATATTTTTTTGCGACACTGCACATCGTATGCCTGGCCAATCTTAGGGCTTGCATCAGGTGTTGATGGCCTTATGTAATGCACCCACCACTCTCGATGAGGTTGCTGCAAGAACCGAGGGTATGTGCCTCCCTGCATGCGTGAATGGTGGCTTCAGCAACACGCTCTTGTTATGTCACAGTCGCCTCAGGGCACTTGGCTGACCTTGGTTGCAGCCAGCCTGCTTTGTTACCCAAGCCAGCACATGGGTTAGCATCATGGTTGTGCCTGTGGTTATGTGCTGATGTGCGGAAGATGTGGCCTCTCTGCTTGCCTTGCAGGTTGTTGAGAATGTACTAGCGGAATGTGGCCAAGACATCGACGCTGCAATCAGGCGCTTGAACCAGCTGAAGCTCAGCACAGAGCAGGGTGGGCAGCAGGCACCAGCACAGCCCGACACCGCAGCAGTACCTGAGAACCCGCAGCAGGCACATGTGCAGCAAGCAGCAGCAGTGCCATCCGGGCCACAGACGGCAGAGCAGTGGGTTGATGCACTCGTGCAGGAGATGGCTGCTGCCAAGGACATGGAGGGCGCGCGCAGCCGTGCCGGCAAGTTGTTGCAGGCCTTTGAGCAGTTTGTGACAGCACGCAACAAGGCAGAGGTGAGCACCTGCAAGACATATCGCACTGCAGTGGGAAAGGCCACAAGATGGGGACGTGGGGTTGTTTTGCACGGCAGAGGGCATTGCAATGCTGTGATTCCATGCACAGGACTGGTGCTGAATTGCTAACATGCTTGGTGCATAGCACAGCACACCGACATATGCCGCAGCGAGAGATCAAACTCTGCATGAAGCTCTCTTTAAGCATGATTCAGCAGCTGTTGCTGACAGCCTTGCGCACTTGTTGTCCTGCAGGCCGCACCCCCTGGCTCTGCACAGGCACGTGTGGAGGAGGTGACGCGCGAGAACACCATCCTGAAGCGTGCAGTGCAGATACAGAATGCCAAGCTGCAGGAGGCGTCAGCCAAGGACCAGGAGATTGCAGGACTGAAGCAGATGCTGGGGCAGTACCAGGAGCGGCTGCGCCAGATGGAGCTCAACAACTACAGCCTGGCGCTGCACCTGCAGAAGGCAACCAACGACAGGTCGCAGACATGCAACAGACCCCCAGATGTCTTCTAGGGGCGTGTGGCTTGTGCTGCGGCCCGCTGAACGCACTCCTCTATAGAGTTGTCAATGCGCAGGCCTGTCATGCGTTTGGGTTGTACCAGCACCAGGGCTGCAGCCCTTCACTCCTTCACCAGTATGCGTGCATGGCCACTCGTGCGGGGACACAGCACCATGCGACCAGCTTACTCGTCATGTCAGGGCAGCGTGCATTTCTGCTCCACTTCAAGTACTAGCTATTCATGCTGCGCATGGGCACACAGAGGCGGCTGCCACGCTGAAGCTGCACCTGTGTGTCAGCTGCTGTAGTCTCTTCGTGGTGTGATTATGGTCATGGTGTGATTATGGTCATGGTGTGATTATGGTCATGGTGTGATTATGGTCCATGGACCATCAGCTTTTGTAGACCAGAGCAGCTCAAGCTGCTTTGCGGGTGTGCTCGTCAGCGTGCAGGGGTCCCCAGCAACTTTGTTGACGGGTCTGTGTCGACGCAAGTGACAGCTCAAGGTCGAGCTGTAACATGTACATTACTGGCAAGTGTCCTATCTTGATATAGCTTGCGTAGGGGTTTGATATTAGCTTGCGTAGGGGTTTGAGTTACGTGCCGGAGTGTTCAACCGCATGTTGGTTGCAATGGCATCGTTGCAAGCAGTACACGCTGTTACTTCTCGTGCAATTGTGGTGGCGGGACCAAATGTAACAGGAGTTGATGGCTGTGTCGTTCTGCAGCGCAAGAGAACACCAACCCAGATGTATTCAATTGTTGCTGTCAAGTGGTGACATATTGTTGGCAAGCACTGAATGTGTTGCTGCAGTAGTTTTGCTGGATGAGTGCTCTAGCCTGCAGGGCCAGTCTCTGCAGCTGTTCAGCACTCCACAACCACATGCTGCAGGCCATAAATTAGCACAGAGCTTTCCCACAATTACATTGCTATCAAGGGCCACTCAGGACCATGTTGTCACAGAGTAGTATGGCGTGCTGTGTCGATTCATGCAAACCCCTGAGGCTATATTATATCACTGCATTGTTCTCTGCACAAGCGTGACAGCCACAGTCATTACAGCAACCTGCCGATCACCTTTCAAACCACTGCCAGTGACACATCCGCCTGTAGATCGATTGGCAGCAAGCTTTACAAAATCATGACAGAACAAATCACGGCCAATCAAACAGTATGGTGCAAAGCAGAACAAGCAATGATAGGCCCGCCAGCTACGCAAAACCCAAGATGCAGCACCATGCATGCTTCTGCAGCACCATGCATGCTCCTGCACACACCCTGTAAACTGCGACACCCTGGTCACAACACCTAACAATCAGACACTGCTGATGCCTGCAACAGCAAAGATCCCCAGGGCATATATCCTGGTACATATCAGCACAGGCTGATGATAGCACAGGCTGATGAGGGCCAAAAACACCACCCATGCAGATGGCCAACGATTTGCAACAGACGCACAGTCACGATCACTAGCTACTGGTCACAACCTTCTCCTTCCACCCTCTTTCAGGTGGCGGCCTGTTCCAGTCCTCGCCAAGCCTGTCCTGTCACTATTGCCTGACGTAGCACCTCTTGACGAGCTGCTTGTACTTCTCATTGTTGGGGTCCAGTGGCTTTGGCACAATCTCAAAGATGCGGGGCCAGTACTTGCCGGTGACAAACAACCGCTTGTGGGATGCATCCCAGGCAATACCTGCAGCAGACACACACCACACACACCTTGGACGATCAGCACCTCGGGCACTTTCAATGGAGCAGACAGGTGCCATTATCTGCTGGTGTTACGCCCACCCAGTAAAACCCCCTGGACCATCATGATGCGTGGGTGTGTGTCTTGTGTACCTGCCTCATGCAAGCAACACACTGCTGGAGATCCTGATGCCAGCATGTAGCGAGCACACCATGTGAGCAACACAGTTGTCAGTCTGTCACGGCCTAGCTCATGCATTGAAAACACAGGTGAGGCACAACTTACAACGGGGGGTACCGCTGTGCTTACCGTTCAACACATCCATGGCATTGTTGGAGAGTCCCCTTTTCTGCAGGTTTGCAGCCAGTCCATGCATCAGCAGCCAACCCTTCACCTTCCCACTGTCAGGGCAGATGCGGGCGATACACTCCGTTTGCCAGATATTGGCCCAAATCTCTCCATTGATGTGCTCCAGCTGCAGGACAATCACAACATGGCGCCTCAGCCGGCAGTGCTGGGAAGGTGCCAGCTGGACATCTGCTGTGCTTGCAAGTCATCATGGACTCAGGAAACGCAAGTAGTCTTGAATGACTGGTGTTCAAGAGGTGAACCGAATGCCCTATTGACAGTTGTTCATTCCTGCAGTTCAGACTGGCTTTGACATGCTGCAAGATGGCAGGAAGCAGAGACTTGCTGCAACCATGCCCACCTCATTGAGGTATCCTATGCTCCTGGCGCCATCCTTGACCACCACAGACTTGACTGCAGCGAAGCCCTGTGCTGGATCGACCCACGTCAGGCGGGAGCTGCCATCTGACAGCACAAGGAGCTTGCCCTGAGTTGTGATGCCCCAGCCATCTTGCAGGGGGTGTTGGAAAGTGCCGACCTGCACATGCAACAGTTGCCAGCAGACGTCGTGAGGATGAAGGGATCAGCCATCCAGGTTGCTGCGTGTGGCGCCGCTTGATTTCTCCTGTAGCAGGCATTGCTGGCCTGCTGCATGACCGCTGTCACTGCTCAAGAACACATGCCTATGTGTGCATGGTTGCAGCACCACCTGCGTACCTGCTTGAGGTCTGGTACGCTGTAGATGAACCCCTCGTCTGTGAGCCAAGTTATCTGGTACAGCTTGTCGCCAAGCCGAGTCAGGCCCTCGCCGAAGTGCTGGTTGCTCATGGGTGTTTGCACCTGGACAGCGCCAGTGTCCACTGCAGTCCTCCTCACAGTCGAGGCCCCATACTGGCCTGAACATGCAGCAATGTACATACAGTGGCGTACATCATTCATGGAAGAGCACTGTGACAGTCAGTAGCAGGACGTGCACACAGCATGTCCAGGCTTCTGCTGCTGTTCCATGCTGACAGGCTGCTCATTGCCTACAGATAGCTTCACGTGGCATGAATCTGCATGAAGGGCATACCTGTAGACTCCCAAAACACATCTGAGCAGCTCCCTTGCTTGGTGCAAACAGTGTCGTGCTGCAAGCCTTGCGTGAAAGCCCAGGAATCATGTGGGAACTCTGCCACCACTTCATACCCAAATAGCTGTGGCCCTCCTGGTCCTGGATCACACGTCTGACTCGAGACCAGTAACAACGGCACCAAAGCACAGACGCTCATCAGAATGCCGAAGTGAGGCACCCTCATGGCGAGGGCCAGCCTTGGGAAGCCACACTCTTCGCAAATAGCGGAACAACTGCGACACCACAACTTACAAGCAGCAGTCATCTAGCTGCAACGAGCAGCACATGCAGCTGTGCAAGGGCTCAGACACCTTGGAACCCACCCAGGTAGTTGACTCACCTTGTACACTGGTTGCAGGTCCATGGCTGGGTCATCACTGGCCGAATAAGGTGACACATTGCTGCATATCTATACAATGAAGGTTTTGAGTATGCAATATGTGCCTTTTGCTGCCTCAAACCCATGGAGTAGGCCATGTCACCACCACTGCACACCACTGCGCTTCTTCAGGTTGTGCGCAGTGAACTTGGATTTGCAAAGTGCAGCAAGCCTGTTCTACGGCTGCCTGGATGTCTGTTGATGATGCTTGACTGGCCCCAAATACGCACAGTCACTGAGTGTTGCAGATGTGAAAAAGAACGGTAGTGGTAACCAGGTGACTGCCATGTAGCTGTTGTTGACTGAGTGCACCTTCAAGTTGCTGCACTATGAAGTTCTGACCTCAGTGGTTGCTGCTGCAATGCCGTACACCAAGACGCTTGTCACAATTCTGCGCGCCTGCAGCCCCTTACGCTAAGTGAGACCTGGACAGTCCTGCCATGCGGATAACCACAGTATGCCAGACACTGTGTTGACAGCCAGAGGGAAGGACGCATCCACGTACACACCTCCAACACCTTCCAAAGAGGCAACATGCCTGTTCACACCCCACGGCCACAGTCATAACCAAACAAAGGACACGTATCCCTGCACACTGACCATGGCTAACCACAAGCCAGCCACCGCCCCCTGAAGACTGCTACACAGCAGGCAGCAGGCTGCTTGCTGCCAAGCAGTGGTGCGCCTTGTGCTGGATGCTCTGGGGCTGTGTATATAACAGGGCCCGCCTGCAGCGTTGGGGTACTGGTGAATTCAACCAGTCAACAGAGTGGCATGTGCGCCAATCAGCACAGTAACAGAAGTCGAAGTCACTGTCACGTACGACCGAGCCAAATAATGTGATCAAGGGTTCAGCATATGCGTCCGTCAGTCATCCACACACTCCCACAGAGCAACAGCAGTTCAATCGCCTATCTGCCTGTCTGAAATTGCCTGCCTGCCTACGCCTGTCAGCTCGTGTATGGCCTTGCACCTGCCTGCCTGCAGCTGCAGATGTTGTCGGCCTGCCTGCCTGCACCTTGCCCTGGTCAATCCACGTCCTTGTTCTTGGCCTTGACCGGGGTGGTCTCCTCGGTGCCATCCATGGACCGTAAGTTGGTGCCATTCATGCTGAGGCCATGCATGGCAAGGTGCCAGGGGGAGGGGACGTGGTGGCTGTGCTGCTGCTGCTGCACCAGGTTGAACGTCCCCTCATCCATAATCATCATGCCGCTGATGTGGCGCTCAGCCTTCTTGCACTGCACACACAAACACACGCATGCAAGCGCCATGTGTCAGCACATGTAGCAGCACCCACAGAGCTGACGTCATAAGAATGACTACTTGCATCTCAGCAGCCAGGTGACAGTGGGTTCCTTTCAGCATGATGCATGCCAACAGGCACTAGGCGGTCACAGACACGTCACAGATGTGACTGTGGCTTGCATAGTTGAGGCACCAGCAGCCGGACCCGAGGATCCTGTTTCTGTAGCGCTTTATCACACTCAGAAGAGAGGCACACTTACCAGGTTCTCCAGCGCAAGTATACTGAAGGGCTCCTCAATCTGCACACCAATCTCCTCAATGCCTGCAGCACACAACCGTGACCGACCAACAAACAGCCATAGGAAATGCCTCAGATCCACCCAGACACTGTTGCCACCACTCCTGGGAACTTTGACAGGACCAAAGGGTTTCCAGAGCTATCCATGACCCAGGTCCCTGCCATGCATGATTCTCAGGGCATATGGCATGGGTACACCACAGCACCCCAACGCAGCCGGGCTCTGTTATGCCGGCACTATCCTCGTCGTGCTGGCAACTGCAGCTTGCATGCGATCAGCGATGTAACATATGCCTTGCACCAGGTTTGGGGCTACTCACCCAGCAGCACAAAGCTGATGATCATGACTGTGGGCACCATGATCCACCCACAGGAGCCCCACAGCGCCAGCGGCAGCAGGATCAGCCACAGGATCAGGAAGCGGGCCGTGTGCCTGCATGACAGCAGCAAACAGCACGAGACGAGCGCAGGATGTCAGCTCATCAGCAAGGCAAACGAGGCACAGCACTACTGCACATACCTCAACCAGGAACCAGTCAGCAGCCCATGTATCCATGTTGCTCTGGGTGCCGCAGTGTGAGCCGATGGTACATGCTACAGTCTGTACAGACACTGCTTGTGTCGATTGTTGGATGCAAGCCACCCTTGTGCTGTGAGCATGAAAGGTGTCATGCTCACAGCCGGGTTGAGTGTGCATGCCCTGCGTCAACACTTCTGTACCCCCTGTGCTCTCACCTGGTGTAGCTGAGGGGGATGGGTGTGTTGAGTATTCTGTCGCAGGCACTGAGGCTCTGGCTGAGTGCCCCCAAGTGCTCCTGCAGCTTCACCACCCCCACCTCACTCAGCCCACAGTTTGCAACAGCATGGGACAGCACCAGGATGCAGAAGTTTGGGGGGTGCGGGCTGGCTACCTGCAGCACACAGGGAAGGAGGAAGGGGACTCGGTGTCCCCCAGATGAGCTTATACCACTAGTGCAGATGCAGTCATGTACCAGCCAGGGGCAAAAGGAACATGTGTGCATATCATACATCCCATCCCACCAACAGGCACTGGGTGTGGCCCTCCCATCAACTCCCTCACCAGCTGCTGCAGCTCGTTGGGCTCCAGCCAGGGTGTGAGCTCCTTGGCCAGTGGCTCGTCCTCCCTGATGTACCACTTGCTGGCACGACAGAAGGCAATCAGCCAGCGGGCCATGAGAGCACGACACGCCTGATTGCTGCGAGGCACCAGGGCCAACATCTGCAACACACACAACACCAGCGCCAGCAGGGACAGCAGCAGAACAAGCAGCAGGGCACACCGCATTTGTGTGGCATTGTGCTAGACAAGGGGTCTTCTGCACACTGTGATGTGCATTACATACACTACTGTCTGGTTGAGGCTGTCAGCTAGCACACCTGCACCGTACAGCAGCGACACCAGCATGATAACACGCAGCTTTTTTGGCAGCAGTCGCAGTGTCGACAACACTGTTGGGTCTCGAAGCAACTGTGCTGTGCATAATGACATGTTTACTGCTGTCATATGCTGCTGTGCTGAGCTGGCCCGATGTGCGTCTCACCTGTCTGCAGATGTCCCTGCACGTCGTGGTGACGCGGCCGAACCTGCGGCGCCCCTCATACCAGCGGCTGTAGCTGCTGTTGGTGCGGAACACCAGCAGCAGCGACAGTGCAAAGCTGGTGAGCTGGAAGGGCTCTATGGGGATCAAGGGCAGCCCAGGCAGCCACGGCACCAACTGGCTCGCGTGCAGGGTGTGGTACAGCGCCACAGCTGCACAGGGACGCAGTTGAAGCGAGAGGGCGACGACGATGCAGCAGGAGGCGGCGAATCAGCTGTGAGTGCATTGAGACCAGCACGGGTTGCCTGGCCAGCGGCATACTTACAACAGGCAGCTGTGGTACATGCGTTGGCCATGAGAGTTATGTGTTGCCAACCCTGGCTACGTTGGCTGCTGCAGAGTGTGTTTCATACTGCAGCCAAAGAATTTACTCTTCAGCATGCTCTATTGCTCAGAGAAACTAGAACAGGTACGTGTGCAGGGGTGTGTCTTGTGCGCAAGCATGGTGGCGTAGGTATGTGCTGCTGTCTGCCTCACCTACACAGCATGCCGTGATGACCAGCACAGGCCGCAGCAGGCCCCGCACGATACGCGACTCAAAGATGGTCTGCAGGTGATGCACGTATCTGAAGCTGCTCCTGTGCCGCTTCCAGTCCGGGAATGTAAACATCTGCAGCAGCAGCATGTCAGCAGGTGTCGACACATGCATGTTGGCACAGCACGCAACTCCAAGCATGATGCACAGGCATCCAGGCAGGCACGCACCAGTTGCCAAAGCAGACAGATGTGACGTAGGTTGGACCACCACGGTGTGCTGTGTGTGACGAATGCTGATGGCCCCCACCCAAAAAGACTAGACCACAATGTGAGGCAACCCTGCTCTATGGGCCCTCACACAGCTCATGCGCCCAGCCCGCCTGTCCAATGGGTGTGCTTAGCCCTGCCTGTCAGCACAGGCATGTCAACAAGCGAGACTCAGACATCAACACTATGTCATGCTGACAGCTTCTGTCTGCAGGCATAGGTGTGCGTTGAGAGTTGAAATGCGCCCCACATTGTGTGTGCTCACCGTGCGTCTCCACACTCTGCTTTCCTCCTTGTCTGCGTCCCAGTTTATATGCTCGTCATAATGCTGCCTGCACAGACATGGTTGACAGCACAGCAGGATAGTCAGTACACCTCGGCTGCAAGCACATCAGCACTGCAGCACCGGAAATGATGCCAGACCCTGGTGGGCAGCTGCCTCACTCCCTAGGACTGTGCAGCATGCAGCAGTGCCAGGAATGCAGCATACCCAGGGATGCAGCAGTCTATAGAATGCACAATCACGACAACCCTAGATGCTTTCAGCTTGGCATGACATGATATGACATGATATGACATGCTGTGACTGTGCGGGTGAACAACAGGGGCCCTGAGCCTCCACCTGAGATGGTCCCGCGTAGGCGATAACAAGTGCTCCTGGCCAGCTGATCTGTACAAGGAAGCCGGAAAGCCAACCAGGTAAGCAAAGCTAGTATGCAGGGGCATTCTATGCTGTCTGTGCAAACCTACCTCAAATGCAGGTCCATGTTGGTTAGCCCCCTGCTGATTTCGGATGCTGACAGCATAGGGGTCCACTGCGTGCTGGCCTGACAGTGCACTGCACGCCTGCTGCTGTTGACGGACTGGCTGCGACGACTGGACTGGACCCAGTCGGTGCTGTCCTGTGGCACGTGCTGCTGCACACTGCTCGGCCCCTTGCTGCTCAACGCCTCCTGGCTGGGTAGCGAGGGCCTGACTCTGCTGTGTTGCTGGCCTGCAATGCTGCTGCATGGCTGTGTGACCACACCGAAGTGTGATGGCTGATGCCTCGCAAGCTGGCTGGGCCACTGAGTGCCTCGCTGCGGATGCAAGGCAGAATGCATGTTCACTGCCTGCTGTGCTGTTGTTCAGTGCTGTCCTCTGCAGTCAGGCTCTGCTGACGCAGTAAAGCACATTCGTCTGGAGACCAGAGCCTGTATCGAACGGATGTAGTCGTTCAGCAGTGAGGAGCTGTCCTCTTGCGAGCGCACGCAGACAACAGCAATCACGCGAGCACACTCACAGGTTGCTGACGGGGAACAGAATTTGGCACACCGTTCAACTTCTGATTAAAGTGTTCTGTTGTCTTCAGCCGGTGTCTTGCCTCGTAGCTGCGCCAAGCTGGCTGTTGGAGAGTTGCTCAAACGCCAAAATTCCTGATGCCGTATTGATGCTGTCAGAGCAACGTCACGAACAATAGCCTCTCCAACGTGTGTCCCGAATGCACAGCTGCACAGCGGATGTTGCGCCCACAGCAACTTGACCGCTGACAGCTGCCAACAGACAGTTGCAGTCAGCTACAGCCTGAAGCTGTCGTGATTATCCAGCCAATGCTGCGCTGCAGCAACAACAACGCAGCCACTATATTAACCTAAATCAGCCATCGGGTGGCTGTGTATGTATGACTGTCCTTGCGGTTTGCTGCTGATCAGGCCAAGTGCCCTCTATGCCAGCCTGGCAGAAACAATATGTGCGCAGCCGCCACAACTTGCTCCCGACCTCTCAAGACACTCAGAAAGCTTACAGAGCCTCTCAGCCCTCAAAGCTTCCACCTGCAGCAGTGCTTGCATTTGTTATCGCTAGCACTGGGCAGGCAACAGCACACACTGGCACTGACACACCTGGACACACACCCACACCTCAGCACTGTCAGTGCCTCCTGGCAGCTTCATGGCTGAAAAATTCCAAGACAGCACTGTGACAAGACAACATGGCATGCGGCTCAGCTGTCCTCGTCGTCTGAATCCGGCTCTGGCTCTGCAAACACTGGCTTGGGCTGCGTCTTGGCATATGCTGCCGTCAACATGCTGATGTCGTCCTCCTTGTCAGCATGACGCAGGATGGCCTCGCGGGGGTCCATCTCTGTGTCTGTTGCCACCAGCTTGCCACGCTGCTTCAGCAGGTGCTGCGTCAGCAGGGTACCGCCAGTGTTGCCGATGCGGCCCGCACGGCCCATGCCTGCAGTAGCACCTGGGTCTGGCTTCCGGGACTTGAGGGGGTCCTGCAGGCAGTACGACAATGCAGGGCACAAGGAGCAAGGCACAATGCAGGACATGAGGCAGTACAACAGGCAGTATCGCCAGTCAGCACAAAGGTAGACAGCACAAGACACCCACATCGGACCTGCAACACACAGAACCCCTTTGCTGCATTGTGTATGCTTCCATCACCCACATGGCTGTAGAATGCGTGCAGAACCTCCCGCCAAGAGCACAGCAGCTGCCTTCCCACTGCACAGGCCTTGAAATGACATGCCAGTCTGCTTGGAGCAACAGCCAGTCAGCCAGGTGCTCACGTTGCGTGCCTTCTCCCTGCCCCGCTTGCGCCCTGGGTCTTCCCTGTACATGGGCAGTGCATGGGGGTTCTTGATCATCACTGACAGCCCGATGTCGAAGGGGTTGGAGGCACGCGGGGCACGCGCCACCGGCATCAGGGCACCTCTCCTGCTGTATGTGGTGTCGTAGAGCACATGCGTGGAGCCGCCACGCTTGTCACCTGCAATGTGATCGGCACCAGCGTCGTGTGTTGGCCAAGGATTCTGCCCCATCATGAGGTGGTGAGACGCAACTGGCCCGGGAAATGTATGTGCAGTACTAGCTAGTAGCTCACACGCTTCCCAGAGTCCTGGCAGGGCCAGGCTGGTCTGCACCCCCCTGGCCCCACAGCTGTGGTATTTGCCCACAACACTTCTGGCCGATATACAGCGGCAGGCAACTTGCAGTGCCTAGTAGGTGCCTCCAAAGCCACCCCAGCCCTCCAGGACACACAGTAACACAGCACTGCTGCAACCTGTGCCACTCGCAAACAGCTGACTCTCCGCGCCAATGAAATGCCCCCCCCCCACGACACACACCAGTATGACTCTCCATCACACAGGCCCCACAGGCCACTCAGGCCCCTGCAACCAGCTGCCGGCCAAGCTAATCTGTCCTCATGCACGCCTGCCAGGACTCACCTATGCCCACAAAGATCTGGTTGATCTTGGGGTGCCATTTGACTGCTGCCACGTGGCTGGGCATGCCCACCCGCCGCACCTCCTGCAGCTCCTTCACATCAAACATCACCACAGCACCACCACCCTCACCACCACCACCACCAGCAGGGCGGCGCTCAGCAGCAATGCCTGCAGGACAGCACACACACACAGGTTGGACCAGCGTGGCAACATACAAACACAGCATGATTGCCAGGCAACACGCGGCACAACCAGTCGACTGTCAAGCAGAGACCAAAAAGCAGCAGTGCAAGCCCAGCATAGGGTCTATCCCCCAACACCTCCATAGACACAACCTAGAACATACTGAGAGCGCTATGGCGGGCACAGCTCCAGCGCAGGCGCTTACCTGTGAGCAGCAGTCGCTCATCAGGGCTGAAGCAGCAGCTGGTGTTGGCATAGTTGGTGTCCAGGCCATCCCAGGCTGCTAGTGGCCGCTTGAAGTTGCGCAGGTCCCACAGCTTCATGGTGCCGTCACCACTGCGGGATGCCATCAGCACATCGTCCTGCAGGGGGCAGGCAGGGAAAGGCAAGGGGGCGGCAAGGCAAGAGGGCAGTACAGGGCAGGGCAGGACAGGCAGGGCAGGACAGGCAGGGTGCACACAGGGGCAGTGGCAGTGGGCAAGGTCACAAGGGGGCAGGGCAGGCAAGGGAGCAGGCAGGGGAAGGGAAGGCAGGGCAGATCCCAGGGCGAGCAGCAGGGGACACAGGGGTGCAGGTAGGGTATGAGACGGGGGCAGGCATAGCTATAGCGACTGGTTGCCAGCAGGCTGTGGGACCCTGGAGGCTTCGATGCCATTGGCCAGGCACGTTCCAACATACACCGCCCTAGCTCACACCATAGCAGCATGACAACCTCAGCACACACCAATGCATTGCTAGTGGACCCACAGCAGCTGTGCAAGGCTGACACATGCTACCACACACACCGTGTCCATTGTTCAGGCAGACACAGCACAACCACGCTGCTCAGGACCTGCACGCTGCCACTCAACACACATGTCCCCTGCCTCTTGCATATCCGCTTCAAGTGTAACGGTTACACTTGCTTGCCAATACAGATCCTTACCCTCAGCACACCCTCAATGGCCGGACCACACAGTACTGTCCCCCCAGCCCCTGCCTCACCTTGCTGAAGGCTATGCTGGTGATGTCACTCTGTGGCTCGTGTGCCCCCCTGAGCACCTGGTTAGGCCTGCTGACATACGTCCAGCCCTGCTTCTCAACCATCTGGGGGGCAGGGGGCAGCACGATGCCCACAGCAGCTGATGTGCCAAACTTGCCGCCAACGCCCCACACCTGCGGCAGACAGGGTTGGAGCAGAGCACAACATGCCGGCAGCAGGTTTACTCTCAGTGACCAACACTTGGTTCAAAGAAGCGCACTCACTTCCGCAGGGCCTCACACACTTGATCATGGGTTGGTGGCTGGTGTTGAGCAATGCATTGCACCCGTTCACACAAATCCTGCCAGGCTCGCACCCCTGCTCCCATGTCTCCACATGGAGCCATGTCATGTTGGCAGCCTGGACTAGCAAGCTTCCACGAACACTCATACACAATTACTTATATGAAGATTGGCACATGCGTACACTGGTCACAGCATTTGACAGCTGCAGCATCCAAGGAGAACATGCATGCCTCAGGTGCAGAGCTGACCAATGCAGGGGTTGCGCGGATGCCCCTTACCTGCAGAGTCCCATCAGCCATGCCTGCAGCCAGCAGCTTGCCGGTTGTGTTGTAGGCCACTGTGGTCACACCAACACGCGCAGCACTGGGGGTGGTGGGCTTCACCACAGTCTTCTGCAGGATGTTGTGGGTGTCCCAGATCCTGCAAAGCAACACAACACAGAGAGCTGAACTCCAAGGCCAGCCCACATCGACCACACTAGCCACAGGACAGCTGTGTGAACTTTCACTGCATCTTCTGTTCAAAAAACAAGCCTTCAGCCTGCCCTGTGTGTACCTAGCTTCTACCATGCTGTTCAAAGGCGGTCGGTGCAGCCACAGGACAGTCTCCGAAGTGCGTTGACAGCCACGGCAACGCCCACTGCTGCAAAGTCAGGC